>VSMD01110522.1:0-157128 GCA_008750895.1 Mirza zaza | reverse complement strand
CCTCTGCGGCGAGGAGGGCTCAGCACGTCCGGGTGGAGAGCCGTGGAGGGACATTCCATTTGCTAACCACGACTCCGCCATGAAGAACGGGAAGAAACAGAAAGCCACCAAAGCTCCGAGGCTTGGCCCCAGCCCCGGCTAGTAAAGCCCCTTCCCCAGGCATATGTGAGCAGCTCGCTAGGGAGGTGACACTCCCTGCAAGCTCCAGAAGGGACAACCCAGCACTTGCATCCCAGCATGGTCCTCACAGGATAGCCCCCTTCAGGGGACACATGTGGCTTTCTCTCTCTCTCTTTTTTTTAAGTGGCAGAAGCTTTCCTAAATAGAAATTCACAGGGAAGCCCCAAAATATAAAACAGGTCAGAAGAATGACTCTGACTATGGCAGGGGCGTCCCCTGCCTGTGGCCCTCCCCAGGGCAGGGTCGAGGGTTCCCTCCTGGAGGCCAAGCCCTCCTCCCCTAGGACAGGGGCTGCCGGGCACACTTCTGTCCTGAAGCTGAGCCGGGGTCCCAGGCTGACTCCCTAGAGCAGCCGATCTCCTCCCTCTAAAGATTGTCGCCACCCACAGACGGGTGCCCTGGGAGGCTGGAGGGAGGAGAGAGTCTAGAGGCAGCTCCGGGCCCCCTCCCACGTCCCAGGGGTCTCTGACTTCTGAGCCCAGGAGCCTGGGACTAGACAGCCCAGGGGCACAGAGCTGAGGGCGGGAGCCCTGGCGGCGGGGGAGGGGCGGGGGCTGTGGCACCTTCCCGCAGCCACCCTTGGCTTCCAGTCACTGCATCCCTGAAGTCTGGGTGACCAGGCCCCCCTCCAGGTGTCAATTTGACCCCACACTCTAATTTTACCCTCCCGAGTAGCACCATAATTATCAGCCATTGTTACCGCTGTAACAATCCCTTGACCTTGTGTGTCTGGCACCTGCAATGTCACTCGTTCTTGTCCTCAGAGAGCCAGTCTTCCCACCCGGGTTAAAAGGGACCCCCGCCTCACCCACACCGCCATCCCCACCATGCTCTGAGGACCAACCGAGTCCCAGCGCCCTTTGCTGCCCCTCCGCCGTCGCGGTGCCCCGCGCAGTGGCGAGGTCCCTGAGGCCAGCGTCCAGAGCAGCCTGCCCGTTCCAGCGGCTCCCACTCGCAGCCTCCAGCCAGGCGCCGAGGTCTGGGGAGGGGAAGTGCCACAAGGAGCTGGGACGGGATACAGTCCAGCCACAGACCCCTCCAGCAACCGCAGAGGCCCTCTGGTGACCCCGGACACACAGAATTCCAGTCACACGTCAGAAAGCTCCCACCTTTCTCAGCGTAAGGCTGAAAGCCGTCCCCTGGTTTAGAAGGCCCTGCAAGCCAGATCCCACAGCCCCTGTCTCCCCTGCCCACTCTAACCACAGTCCAGCCTCAGGGCCTTTGCACGGCCGCTCCCTCTGCCTGGAATATCTTCCCCAGATGGCTAGAGGCTGGCTCTCTGCACTCCTGCAGACGTTTCTAACTTAGCATCTCCTCCAGGCAGCCTTGCTGACCACCCGCCCCTGCCCCCAGCACTCCTAGCCCCTTGCTGGCCACCTCTTCCCACGGCACTCCCACCACCTGGCCTCCTTCTATTGTACAGCTTTATTCTTCTGCCTGTCTGCCCCCACTGGAATGTAAGCTCCACAAGGCGGGAGTTTTGTCCGTGTTGTTTCTTGCTATCTCCCCAGAACCTAGAGCAATGTTTGGCACATAGGAGATGCTGCACAAGTCTCTGCAGACTGACTTGACCGGATGAACATGGGCAGAACTGGAAGAGGAGAACCAGGCCTCTCTACAAGGATGGTTCTGGCAAGTTCTACACTGAGTGCCAGCCACAGGAAGGGTTAGGCTGGCGTTCCTCTGCGCATGGTGCCTTCCATGGACCAGACGCAGCTCTAGGTAGTGGGGCTGCAGCCTAGAGCCCGGCAGACACGAGCCCTGCCCACAGGGAGCTTATATACTGGGGCAACACGGACACCAGACAAAAAATCAATAAGTAGGGAGAAGTGTTTCCGACTGCGATAGGAATTATAAAGGAAAAGAACAAGGTGATAGATAGAGCATATCTGTGGTGGGGAGAACTGCTTGGATAGGGCAGTCAACACATCACATTAACTGAAAAACTGCCTCAGGTATGAGGAATATGAGGCTCAGAGAGGTTAAGTAACTTACTCAAAGTCACACAGCTAGAAAGTGGCAGAGCAAGAGCTTGATTCGAAGTCTAACTCCAAAGCCTGGTATTTTCCCACTAGACCCTGAATCCTTCCCCTTCCTCCCAAAAGACTGTTTCCATTCAAATAGTGAGCCTGAGTTGCCTCCACTGCAGGACATCTTGCTATTCAGAAACCTTCAAAGGGACGAGGAGGGAAGGAACACCGGCTCTAAGGGCATCGGACCGAGTGCAGATGTTTTTGACATAGACCCTGCAAAAGATTCCAAGTTGTCTGATCCCGAAAAAGTGAAGTGAGGGTATTTGTAACAGCCACACTAGGTCTAGTCTAACGCGACTGAGCCATGTCCTCTTGCAACCCAGGGTCAACTGCGGCCAAGGGGGAAACTGTGGCTCCCAGTCCCTCTCTGTACCCCAGGTTTTCTTTCTCTCCCCCACTCTCAGATCCCAAGAGCCATTTCTCCTTCATCGACCATCACCACCCTCCCCAAGTTATTGAACAACTTTTTCCCGCTCGGCAGCTGAGCCCGGTGGAGACCTCTGCACAGGACGGTTGTGACCAAGCAGCTAAATCCCAAGAGTGAAGGTCCAAGGACAGAGCGAGGGACGCACAGGCCATGGAGCGGCAGCCAAGCAACTCAACTCCCCCCTGGGCGATCAGTTTCCAGGAAACCCAGACACACTAATTGCACTCACCAGACACTAAGTGGTAAACCAGGAGGCCAATTCACTGATTAACAATAGGCGTATACTTTGGCTCCAGAGTCAGCCTGCTCGAGAGACCAAATTGTATACCAGTAGTTCGCTTGGAGAGCAAAGAACGAGAACAAGGAAGCTGGGTAGTGTCCAAAAGAAACACTTACCGAGATAATGGGGCCTGTCACTGTCCTTCCTTGGGAAGTTTCTGCATAAACCACTGTTCTGGGCGCCTCTCGGGGCTCGCTGTCATGCTGGCCTCCCAGATCCCAGACCCAAAGCCCCCAGTACAGAAGACGCAAGGAGACTCCTAAACAGACCATCTCCAAGCCGCAGCACTGACGAGCTCAGGCCACAGCCAGTTTGGTTGGTGTTCAATTCCAGTTGCTTCAGAAGGGTGACATTTGCTGGTCTTTTTGCTAAATTAAGAGACTGAGGGTCAGCTCCTTTAAGAGAAACCTTGTGGTCCAAAGGGGGCTGATGATGAGTCAGTGTCTAGCCAGAGGGTGTCCCCAGCTGTGGGACATTCCCTCTTCCCCTTCCACACCGTTACCCAAGACTGAGAAATGACAGGAAGGGAGGGATGAAGAGGAAGCCAAAGATACTCTCGGCACATGCCAATCTAGAAAGACCAAAACGACGGGCCAGGCCAGATGGGACCAAATGGACCCCAAACTAGAGCTGCCCTGGCATCTAACAAATAAGTGCACGGTGCCTGAGCCGTGGGGGAAGTGGGTGGGTTTCACCAGGCATGGGTGAAAACAACTATAGGGTTACAATTACCTGGAATTGACTAGAAGTCCCGGGGAATAAGGCTACCACCAAACACAGAGGGCCCTAAGGGTGTCGTCATTGCTGCATGGGGCCCTGAGTGAGGGGAGACACTTCCCTCTGGGTGGACCAGACCTCCCCTGGGGTACCAGTGTGGCTGCAGCCAGTCACTCCGTGCACCAGACCACTGGTCCTCAAAGGTGGGCCCCAGGCCACCAGTAGCAGGTGCACCTGAGAACTTGTTAGACCTATAAAGTCGGAGGTCCCCGTGTGGGCCGCAGCAATCTGTGTTTTGACAAGCCTCGCAGGTGGCTCTGAGGTCTGCTCAACGTGGAGGACATCTGCACTAGGCAAACCTAGAAGGGACACTCCACGCCGGGCTGCTGCCCCGGCGTGGGGCACGCAAAGGAGTGAGGCACACCCTGCACCCAGGGACAAAGCAGAGCCGTGGGGAAGCTGCAGTCAGAGACATCAACCAGCTGGGGCCGGCTGGATGTCAGCAGAGTAGGAACAAAGGAGACCAAGGAGCCTAGAGTGACCCCAGCTCTGGTTTGAGTCATTGCCACCAACTGCAGGTTGCCACCACATGGGCCGGGCAAGAAGGGTGAGCACCAGGGACAACGAGTGTCCCCTCCACTGGCTCTGCCACAGCCCTCTTCCCCTCCCGGCCTTCACAGGGACCCCACTCTCTCCACCTGGTCCCCACCTCCCTGTCAAGCCCCTAACCCCCTGCTGGTCGTCGTCACCTGAACGAAAACATAACCTGCGCATTCCGGATTTAACCCTGGAGGGGTGGAGGGGGCCCTGACCACAGGAACACTGAGGGCCCGGCAAGCAGCCCCACGGGAGCCGGGACTGGGCCACAGACAAGAGGGCCCACGCCCGCCCGCCTGCGGTGTCTCCCGCAGCTGCGTTCAGCTGCCCTCCCCGGGTTAGGAGAAAGCAGTGCTGGCTGTTTCCAGGCCGAAAGTTTGGGACGTGAGTGAAACAGAGGGGCACAGGTGTGACGGGGGACACCAGGGAGAGGAGTGTGGCTCTGTCGGCAGCCGCGGGGTCGAATCAGGGCAGGAGAGGCCTGGGGCCTGGGCCGAGAGTGGGCCCTGGGCCGAGAGTGGGACCTGGCACGAGAGGCTGCGGTCCTGTAAGTTGCCAGGGTCACGGTGTGGCCTGGGGCTAAGGGGCCAATGTGGAACAAAGGTCACTGAGCACAGGAGGTCGGAGAACTGAGAGGCTTTTCCAGGGTCCACACTTTAATGACCTGTAAATTGTCAGGTGGATTTCATGTCTGAGAGCAGCACAAGGCCACCGCCTATTACTGGGTGAAAGAAGACGTTCCTGGGGCCTGTGTTCATCACCGTCTCATACGCTCACGGGCATTTAGACAAAAAGAGATGGGAACGTTGTAAGTTCAGAGTTGAGGACAGCCCTTGTCGAGAAGGGCCCTTGTTTGGCCACACGCTGGTCCGTCTTCATCCTGCTGGTGCTGTCTGCAAACCAGCACCGGGGGCCGTGACGGGGACGTCCCCAGCCAGGAGGGCCGGGGCATGGCCGGTGGGGGCTGCTCTCCCCACCGCACGAGCGGGGGACAGAGGGTTGCAGCCGCTTCTCTTTGGCCTGTCCTGGCCCTGCAACCTGACTGTCCCCTTCCCGTGTGTCAGCCACACGGCAGCTAGAGTGAACTTTAAAAGACACCACCCAGATCCCGATGTTGCCCTGCCTAACTCAGCCCCGCAGCAGCGGCCCGGTGTGCTGCAGAGCCTCCCGGGGGGGACCATAGTCCCAGTCCTACAATCACCCCAGGTCAGCGATTGCCGGAGCCCCTTCCCCTTACATGAGTAAGGGCGTTGGGTTGGAGCGAGATGATGTGGCCACCTCCCCGTGGCCATCCCCTGTATACCTCTGGCCCCTATCACTGTCCTCCTGCCCTCTGCCCTCCCGCCAGGCTGGCCTTTCTTCCCCTCAGGGCGGGAACGCCCTGCCCACCTCCCTGTCTCTCCTTCAGCCCGGACCCTGGGCCCTCTGAGCCTGTGAACCCACACGCGGACAGAGGAGGGAGACAGTATGAGCAACAGGAGACGGGGGACGCCGGTGACAAACGGTGCTGCAGCCTCCACACGCCGCGGTGCCCCGGGATTGGAGGAGAGGCCCGAGGGAGCCAGTCCGAGCAGGAACCCAGCGGGGCCCCTGCCAGGCCTCTGCCCGCACCCCTGCCCCCAGTCACGGAGATGCCGCCTCGGTCTCCGCCAGCTCCTCACTCCGAGGACACTGAGGACTCTGAGGACAGCGGCCCTGGCCATCCACCGCAAGCAGAACAGCCAAGTCGAGCAGCCCAGAGGACACTCATCACCCAAGAAGAAAGCCTTATAAAAAAGGAGGGGCAATAATCTGCGGCCCACATTGGCTAAAGAGCCCACCACAGGCCCGCAGTGAGCTCAGTGGCAGGAGTGGCCCTGAGGACCCAGAAGTCACGGCCACAGCCCCTCCACAGAGAGCCGGTTCACGTCAAGTTTAAGGCAATGGCTCAGCTCCACCGATCTGCTCACAGCAGCTCCTAAGTCAGCCTTTGTCGTGGGTTTGGCAGGTGGTGTTGAAAACCACAAATACTCCAAGGAAATGGGAACAAAGGAAGAGTTTTGTGTGCGTACACGACAATGACAAGCATGTAACACTCAGCCAAACCAAAGAAAGCAAAAGTGCCACTAGTGTCGCCAAAGCTAAAGGGCAGCACAGCCACAATGGGGTCCTTATGCATGACCAGTGAGGAGGGAAACCACAGATGGCCTCCATACAGCTGTCACTGACACCCGAACCAGTTCCTGGAGTGGGAAACATTTCATTTATGTTTCCTTCTTCCTGGTTACAACACCAGGCGAAAGAGCCCATGCTGTGTGTGCACAGGTGCGCACACGTGTGTGTGTGTGTGCGCACATGTGTGTGGCGGGTGTGTGCACGTGCAGGAATGTGCACGTGTGCGTACACGCACGCATGGGCACTGGAACGCGGGCAGGCACCCACGGCAGATGCGTAACACGCACCCATCAAGGCGGATGTAATAGGACAAACATGTCTGTTCATCACCTCCAAGGCTCCCTTGGAGGTTTTATTTTCAATAAAATATTTTTTTATTGAAAAGGTAAAAGTAAAATCGATAAGAGAACCCAGGTCGTTCGTGCCGCCTCTGGAGGTGGCCCGTGCCGGGCGGCTGTTTGGGGCCAGTCGGGACTTCGCAGAGCACTTAGGGCTCCTGCCGGGCCTCCCGGGGCGCTGTCAAGGTGATTCTTCCCGTGGCTGGGAGACTCGTCCCCAGATCTTGTCAGCGCGTGACCACAACCCACTTCAGAAAAGTCTACTGTGCTGGCGGAACAGCAGCCAGTGTGAGTTATAATGAGGTATAATCTGGGCCGTGGGTTACCTGAGTGCTTGGATTTAAAATCGTCTCTCCAACAAATTGCTACCTCAAGGGATCAAAATTTAACTTCCAGGTCACTTCAAATTCTATAATGGAAGAAAAAGTCTAATTTTTTAAAAAGGGTAAAATGTTTCATTATATTAAAAAGGACAAAATATAACTGTATCGAGATTCACTTTCACTTAACATCTGCTGTCAAAGACCCAGGTACATGTTTCTAAGAAGGATGATACATTTGCATTTTTATCACAGGCAATGGAGATTAAATACTCAGGTGGAAGAAGTTCCATGTTCATTTTTCTTAATCCAGTCGAACCTGCCCATAGCCTCCCATTCCCGGATGTTGATGGGGAGGCCGACGTCCATCATTCCTCGGGGGGCCTCCTGCCTCCTGGGATCGTACTGGGGAGCTCTGCAGCAACCGTTCCGAGGGGGACGTGCTGGTGGGAAGGGGCTGGGGGAAGCAATGCGAGGCCACCACGGGGACCGGCATCCCACCCAGCCTCCGCCCTGTGCAAGGGGCCACCACGGTGACTGTGTTCTGGAAGAAGGCTGAGCCAACTGTCTGCCTATCAATAAGTACCCACTGCAGGCCCCACCACACCCCGGAAACGCTGGTACAAGGGGTGATTATCTCAGCTCTCTTTGTGGGGCAGTCACTGTGACAGAGGTTGCTGGAGTCAGGGGCAGCTTCCTGCTCCTGCTGCCAATCGGCTCTGTCACTTCACAGTGTCAGTGCCCAAGGCTTGTTGTTCCACGCTGCCAGGCCTTCGTCTCTTCCCACCTTCTTCCTGGTCAGTCTCCCTCTTTTCTTTCTGCCATGCACTTCTGCAGCCAAAGCAGCAGATGCCCTCACCTCCCCTTCGCCCGGCTTCCTTCCAGGGCCTTCCCGCTTAGCCCCTCGCCAGCTTATGCCACGCCTGGGCTGCCTTGGCACAGAATTCAGGCTTGGGCATCTTGTCCCTGGCACGGCTGCCGGGCCTGAGACCTCCCCTGCTCCATCTCCTCCCTAATCGCTTTCCTGTTGGCACACCTGGAGCAGGTAACCCTCCCCAGGTGCCTCTTCCACGGCCTTCGTGTGCCGCTCCCGCTCTGTTTCTCTCTGCGTCTGGGTCGCGCCCAGAATCTTGCAGCCGTCTGTCACCACATGCTTGTGCAATAGCACTTACAGCTCAGCGCGGCGCGTTCCGGTGCTCTCCCTTAGAGCACTTGGCGAGGGCTTGCTGGCTACGACCATCTTCATCGTCCAGCATGTCTGTGTGATATCTGGGGATCTCTTGACAAGAAGGCACTCGCTAAGAAGACAGACAAATGTTTTTAAGACGGATGATACATTTGTATCTTCATCACATGCAGTGGAGATAAATACTCACCTCATCCACCCCTCGGTCTCCCAGTAAAATACCTCTTTGAACCACCCCCAGATGGCAAAACCGACATGTTTTCAGACGTTCACAAAACAAAGTTCCACGATGCTTAGTCACTCTTTTTCATGGGAAACAACGCACAAAAGTCATGAGAATAAAAGTTGCTAACCACTGGCCCAATGAGGAAGGGAAAACACCCGTCTCCCTCTGCCCCGCACGGCAGGGGCGATGTTCCCTGTCCTCCTCCGAGGCCTGTGGACGCCGGGTTGGGCTGGACGGCTCGGATTTGCACTTCCTCGTGGTACCTGGCCTCTCCCCTAACTAAGCTCTGTGCACCTGTGCACATGCACAAACACACTCAGACAACCAGAATAGATTCAGGCAGAAGCCAAATATGGAATTAAGTCTGTCATTCAGAATCTTTACAAAATTCACTTTGAACTTCATATTTCAGCAGTAGCTCAGGTTCACTCACATATTCTACGAATTTACCTCCTGCCAGATAACATGCTTCATATTCCCTTTCCTTGTTCTGAACGAACCACTTTCATGGGCTTCAAAGAATAACTGTCTTCTCATTTCACCTTTCCTGATTTTATGAACTTTTCTCCAATTCCTCTCCAGCTTCATCTTTCTATCCCAAAGTTTCTTCCTTTGTCCGTTTTTAGATAGTGGCATACCTGTGTGCATGAGCTACGTTTTAATTTCTTGACCATGCCCAGTCCTGATATTGCTTAAGAAGCAATGGTGACGATTCTGAAAGTCCTTCTGTAGGTCCTTACAGAAAAGTGGAAGTCACTTGTGCTCTTCCCTACCTAGAGGCAGTATAGTATATTCCATGCGATCGCCTAGTTCGTTCTGCTCACACAGCCTTCTGCCCGTCTCCGCGTTTTCTCTTGGCCCCTTTCCTAAAGAGCCTAGTGGCATTCAGTCATTCGCCTTTTGGGGGACTTTTGCTGTATTCTTCATTCTCTTCCACCGTGGATGGGAGGAAGAGTGCTCACGGCGTTCGTGCCATAGACCACATTGCCTGTGATTAGGGAGGACAAGCCCTCTGTTTTCTGTTCCTATTCAAAAAAATCAGGACTCTGACTGGTCCAATTTAGGTCACATGCTTATCCCTGAGCCAATCATTTAGCAGGGGTCCTCAAACTTTTTAAACAGGGGGTCAGTCCACCATCCCTCAGACCGTTGGAGGGCCATTGGAGAATGCGGTGCATGTTCCACACATGTGCACTGTGGGCCCAGGAGGAGTCGGCTGCTAAGCAGGACAGGCAGCAGCAGCAAGAACACCTGGCGGGCTAGATAAATGTCCTCAGCAGGCCGCATATGGCCCACGGGCCGTAGTTTGAGGACCTCTGATCTAAGGCCAGTTGTGGCATCTCCAAGAACATGGCAACGTCCACTCAAGAACACTCAAATGGATAAAGCACTCAAATGGTCCACTCAAATGGATAAAGCATTTTTCAGTTATGCAGTAGGAAAGCTATTCTCAAAAGCTGAAGATAACATGTTCAAAATAACAGACACCCACAATAAAGTATTTGTAAGTCTGTGTGTAGGTATAATTAGCTATGATAACATCACTGCCTGAGGACATGTTTATACATGATAAATACATTGAAAAGAAGTTATTAGTCCAGGCATGGTGGCTCACTCCTGCAATCCTAGCACTCTGGGAGGCTGAGGCAGGAGGATTGCTTGAGGTCAGGAGTTGGAGACCAGCCTGAGCAAGAGCGAGACTCCATCTCTACTGAAAATAGAAAAAATTAGTCAGGTGTAATGGCACATGTCTGTAGTCCCACCTACTCAGGAGGCTGAGGCAGGAGGATTTCTTGAGCCCAGGAGTTTGAGGTTGCTGTGAACTAGGCTGATGCCACGGCACTCTAGCCCGGGAAACAGAGTGAGGCTCTGCCTCAAAACAAACAAACAAAAAGGAGCTATCAAAATGTCAATAGCTATTACAGTAAGAGGATAGAATATAGATACTGGATAACTTTAGTTTTCTCTAGAAAAAGTTAGAATTAAGTACTATGTTAAGAAATTTAAGGGCAAGAATTAAAATAAGTGCACAATTTATAGCTTCCACATCAGCGAAGGAGAAAAGGGGAACACTAATAAAATTCATCCATAAAGGCAGGAAGGAAAAAATGCAAACAACAAAGATAGTAAGCAGAAAATATAAAAGAAGATGTTTAAAGTAAGTACAAATATATAAAAAATTACACTAAATGTAAACAGATTAGACTAACTTTTGAAAAGAAACAAGACTATCCATATATATTTATTAAAAAATAAAGCTGTGCCCTGTCTATAAAAGTCACACCTAAAACAAAATGACATAGGAAGATCGGAAAAAGATACATCATGCAAATCCTAAATAAACATTTGCATGATTGTATTAAATTATAGTAAAATATTACACAATTTATAGTAGAAATCATAAAGAGAGGTAAAGAGGAATATTACATGGTGATAAAAGAAATATTCCACCAAAATTTGGTTGCATCTACCAAAATAATCTTGAGGAAAAATGACACAACTAAAAGGAAAAATTAATAAAACCACAACCATCGTGGGGGATTTTAGCTCAAACACCATGGATCAAACAGGCACAAAATTGGTAAGAATACAGATGAGCTGTGTATGAAAGGAAGGTATTCACCAACTCACGGTTAAAATCCAGCCACTGATGAAACTTTAGGTAAATTATAAAAGGCAGAAGATTTCGCACTGAGGTTCTACTGTCAGAGTCCTTTCTCTCATCAGTCTGAAAATCATTTTTCCTTGAACAGCGTGGCTGAAAATTAATTGCTCCTGGGAAATGATTAAATAACCTAGAGTACAAGACACATTTATAAAACTTGCCAAAGGGTGACAATTTGATAAAAATGAGAGAAAAGCAGTGCTCAATATTTTGTCATCAGTTTGAAAAAATGGCATCAGGCTTAGGAAACAAACAAGGCCACTAACAAGACTTCTCACCTACTGACTGGTGGCTTGTTCTACCAGGAGCTCCTTCTAGGGCAGGGGTTCCCACCTTGAGTTTTTATAGGAACTTAAAGAATAAAAGATAACACCAAAGATCACAACAGAATTTTCATGCTACCTATAAAAGCATCCACAGTGAATGCGCTATTTTTTTCATTGCCTTTTATAACCATAATTCTGGCCTGGAATGCTTATTGCCTTTTCTATATTCTTGCATACACTCACGTCCACATCTTGCTCTGACTCAGTTGTACACCGAGCCTCTTAACTCTTCCTCTGAGAAAGATCAGGGAGGATCACTTCAAGTGCCCTGCTTAGTTCTGTGAGCTGGGATCAACACTGCCGTAACAAAATCCCCCTTTTATTAATAACAAACATGTATCTTAAGCGTTGACCCAAATCCACTGACTCTCGACCCAAATCCACTGACCCTCTCGAGAAGAGCTCACAACGCAACAAGGTGCCATGGCACAACACTTGAGAACCACTCCTCTAGGCTACCACCATCCTTACATCCTTCATCACAAAGAACATTTTCCTTTAGTTTAAGCTAGTTCTTGGAAGAAAAAGGATGAATAGTTAATCTGCATCATCCATCCAATAATAATTGTAGGGTCCCTACTCCACGTCAGGTCCTGGGCCAGGTATCAGGATTTAGTGTGACTAAGATACAGTCCCTGCTCTTGAAGAGCTTGTGATGGGATGGGTAGACCTGTACGAGGGAGTAATAACAATACAGTGCAATAAGTGACCAAGGAGGCCACGAGGTCACGTGGGAGAGGCCCCTTAGTAAAAGCATCAAGTCATAAAGTAGCTGGGCCAAGTCAAGAAAGAGGAGTAGGCAGTAAGGAGGCAGGCGTGGGGATGACAAGTGCATCATAAATCGGGAGGAGGTGAGCGGTGAGAGGGGAGGCTGCAGGAGCCAGGTGCGGCCTTGTGTGCACATCTGGACAAGGACAGGCTCACACGCTGGCCTTGCAACGAGCCTTGGCTTCGTCTCTGCAGCAATTCTTCATGGATCTGGAGGCCCAGAATAGCCCACTTCTTTGGCCTTTGAATCAACTTTTTATCCTTTTGACCTCTGTTTGCAGCTGCTATGAAAAGAAACTTCCAGAAGCCTTCAATGCCCATGGCCTATAGCACAGACTCCCAAGTTTGACATTGAAGGCCTTCCACCAACTCCATGCAATCTTCCTGCCTTTCTGCAAACTTTCTCCTCCCCGCCCACCTGTGCCCTAAAAACAGGACTCAACCCTTCTCTGCTCTTTTCACTTGTTTACAACAGCCCAGCTCACCCTCTGCAGCCTCATACTCCCTCTAAGACTCAAGTCAAGCTGCCCCCTTTGGTGGAGCATGAGAAAGTGCCCAATAATATGGTGTTTCACATGTGCCACCTTGCATTGTCAAACTTCTTCCCGTATGTTCACTTCTCATCTCCTAAGCCAAATTGTAAGCTTCCAGAGGCAAGGAATGTGCTCCTCAATAGACCTCTGTAGTCCAAAAAGCCAGCTAGGTTAACATGGATCAGAACCTGAGTCCCACTGTATGGTTGTTAAAAACCTTGGTTATTGGAGTGTGAAAGGCTGGCACCAAACAGACGTCTTGATCTAACAGACAGAGGGGAGCTGGGAGAACTGGCAAGGGCTCATTTCCTCACTGCAAGATTCAGACTATTTCCTGCTGGCTCCCCCTCCCCTGCCAAGATGCAAATGCTGACACCCACCACAGGCTGGATCCCCAAACAGCAAGATAGGAAGAACGTTCACCTCTGAAAGTGGCAATGCAAATGTACAATGGGACCTTCCCCTTTTACAATATAAAGGGTGCCATTGTGCAATCTCTTGCACACACATAAAATACATTCATGATGAAAATAATCGTTAAAGTTTTTAAATGCAAAGTAACCAAGAAACTCATAAAAAGGATGCCATAGTTGGATGGATTGCTTTTGTTTTTGTTGTTGTTTGTTGTTTTTCCCCTGAAATCTTCAGAGCCTGGGCAAGCCCCAGGGGGACAGAGAGCGATGAGTACAAAAAGAGAAAGTCGTTATGAAGATCATGGTGTGTGTGCTTAGTGGGTGGCGGGGAAGAGGCACGGGAGGAAGAGAGGAAGATCAAGACAGAGATGTGAGAAGCAGGAACCGCTGCAAAGGCCACGATGTGGAGGTTCCTACTCTGGCTCTCAGGAGCAAACACCAAGAAAAGGCAGGAGGAAGATGAAGTCCCAAAGGCTTTGGAGGACATTCTGAGAAAAGAGAACTGATCCTCCTTGCTCCAGAGAGGAGAATTAGAAGTAACACAGGAGGGATGTTCCTGGAAGACAGAATACTGCACGCTCTGGGAAGGCATTTTCTATCATGTGGACGCCTCCAGAGGCTGCCGTGGGGAAGGAACCCCGAGTCCTGGGACGTGCTGACCCACGTGTGAAGACGAATACGGCGGGAGAGGGCAGAAGCCACCCAAATCAAAGATCAGACAGGTGCGCCTGGTCCTAAGTGATGCTCCCCCGCCCCTTAGGCCCAAAATAGCCCCACATTTTAAATCACACGAAGCCAGAGGAACAATTAAGCAAGCAAACGTGGGTGAAGAGGGAATGAATTAACATTTCTCCTTTTAGCCTCTCTGATTTGATTTTAGTCCCCCAAGTTACTTATTTAGATTTATTTAATGACCACCAGAAAAGAACAGTGCAAGCTATTCAGGATGTGACTCCTCCTTTCCCTTAAGGGTCTTGTTGGGCTGGCTTGCTCCAACTTGACCACGGAAGTGCCTCTCACTTGAGTTAAGAGCCATGAGGCCACTCTTATTACTATGCGTATTTGAATCTGAGCATCCAGACCTCCCACCAGAGAGCTGGGAAGACAGTTGAGAGGTGCTCCCCTCCACCTACAACCTAGAGTATGACCCTGGAAGAAATTCATCTCAAGGAAGAAGACAGGGGTCGCCCACTGGACACCCAGCTTCCAGAGTGAAGGGCAAGTGAGAAGTAGCAAGCGTCCATGAGGTTTTGCATCCTGCTCAACTTCAAGCACGGTACACTGTACATGCTCCATAATTCCTTTATTGTTAATTTCCTGAATCAGGGGTTCCAAGCCCTGGTCCCGAAGACATGTGGGCTCCATCACTCCATGAACCCTTAAAATGCAAGAGTGTGTGTGCATTTCTGCATACAGAGTTCATGGCTTTGATCCACTTCTCAGAAGAATCTGAGCTTTAGAGATCAACACTCTCATTTAACTGTCCGTTACGAGCAAAGGCCCAAGTGCAGAAAGCAGAGCAGTGACTCCATGTTCTGCACCTGTGGCCCAACTGCCATGGGAGGGCACTCGCCCCATCTAGGGAGAACCAGATGACAATGACAGCAACGAGCTTTCTCTGGCTGCATGTGTTGTGCTGAGCACCTTAGCTGCCTTAATTCATTTATCCTTCCCATAGCTTATAAAAGTACTAATATTACCAAACCCCACTTTACAGATGAGGAAACTGAGGCTTAGGAAAGTTAAGTAACTAGTCTATTATCACAACTAATAAATAACAGAATTTGGATTCAATCCCAGTTTTATCTTATGGCAAGGCCACCTGCTTAGCCACTACCCATGCTCTCCCTGCGGCTAGAAGCACTTGCCATCTCTTATAGGAACCAACGAGCACGATTATTACAAAGAGCCTCTAGCTACCCACTTTGCTGTCAAAATCAAGTCCAAAGCCTGGTAACTAGAAGGTCCCAAGGGTATCTCTGACAAAATCTGAGTTAAAAGAAAAAGAAAGGAAATCCAGATGAGTTCTCAAGATCTTACTATGGTAGGAGGGAGCCCTGACCTGTGGTATGTGTGTATTTCAAAGAACCATTGTGCATCTGAATTACAGGTAAATAGATGGGTATAATAGAGTATAATAGCCCTGTTGACTCTTTTCAAATCTAGCCACTTAATTATGGTCTGCTCAAAGGTGAAAAATCCACATTCTCCACCCCCTGTCAGGATTGCCTTGCCAAAGCTTATAATTCAACTCAACTCAACCATAATCTGTGCAGCACCTATTACCTACAAGGCAAAAGGTCCCTAGGCACCTTGGGAGGGGGAATGGTCACAAAGACGAATAAAACATCTCACATATCCTTCCTGGCAAGAAATATGGATTCAGGGTACTTTGTGTGTAATTGATATGGTCCTGAACATTACGTGCAAATCACTGCTCTAAATGTTTCTAAGGGGTCGCATTGAAGAATGGTAACAATGACAGCATTGGGCCTGGCGTGTTATATGCAATGCCTCAAAATCTTACAACAATTCCACAAAGTAAGTTTCATTGGCCCATTTTACAGATGAAATAGAATTGAGAATATTGCACGTAGCCTATAAACAAGAGGCTGAGCCAGAGCTTGAACCCAGGTCTCACCGTCTGGAGAGCCCTTCCTACTTCCCACGGGCCCTGCTGAGAACGCTTTCCTGTAAGGTGGAAGCAGTTCCTAGTTTATCTGTTTAATCTACTTGGTCTTCTGAGAAGCACACTCAAAATAGTGATATAAGAAATACATTTTAATTCTAGATTTGAGCGCCATGAGCTATGGATCCACAATCTCAGAAGGGTTAAAGTTTACCCACCAACTGTCCTTTTCAATGTCATTTTTAAGAAGTCTACTGTTCACTTATTCATATGCAAGTCCTATCTTCAACCACAAGCACAGGTCTAGTGTTCCAGAAGCCCTCCTCATCGGGACTTGTGGAACACGTTGCCAATCTAGCTGGTTTCCCTCATGTGAAAATGAGCATGAAAAATCGTACCCACTTCCTCCCATCCAACACAGGGACATTATCTAGTGTGCCCATCTACACCGCAGTTAATTATTACCATGTTTCTTCACAGCTTTGACAATGCCAGTAACATATAGCATAAAAATAATCTGCCAGAAAGATTAGTTTTCACAGCTCCATTATGTTATAAAACTACCATATTGCTGACACTTAGGTTATCAAGCACTTGCATTACTGGGAAATGCCTTGTCCCAGGAGTTACTTTATTGTTATGGATAACTCTATTCCCAAAAGCTTGCTAGGCAAAGTCCAGCATCCTCTATTTTTCAAACATCAGGTTCCTGGGAGTCACACCCTATCAAGTTACAGTGTACCAGGTATTGCAAAAGATCTGATGTGTTGAACAGGTAGAATAATAAAGTTTAATTCACTGAAATTGATATATGCTGGAGATGCCATAAAAGGCTACCATTGTTACTCCTAATAATTGTTAATAGAGGGCAATTATTAGATAACCTTTTATCTAGACTGTTCTGTACTCTATAGAAATTTAAAAGAAAAATCAATCACAAGAATCAGTTGGTTCAACAGGGGTGTACAAAGCCCCTAAACTTCATGCTAATTAAGTTCATAAAATGGCTAAGATTGTTGCTATTTTGAAAAACTTTTGTCCAATAAAGAGAAAAGCTACCCTGTTCTAAAATTTTAGGTGACATCAGAGTCAAGGGGTCTTGGATAGGTTTAGGAATCCTGAAACTTGCATAGGTAATTCTAATTCAGGTGGTTTTTGAGAACTGCACATGAAAGAGATGTAGTTGCCACATCTCGGTACAAGGCGATCCTTCCCCTGGCAAGATGCCTATCTGCGATGCCCTGGGACTCACCTGCACCCTGGTGCAGGGAACAGTAATTCTAACAGTTCCAGCTCTTGCTCTCCACTCTCCTTCTCAGAGACAAGAGCTAAACTATAATGATAAATGCCACTATAACCTTGAGGAATGTGGCTAATTTGTTTGCTTAGCCGTTCAAAGGCAAGGATAAGCGAGTTTGACTCAAGGCTGGCATGATTAGAAGAGTTCACCAAGCCGCTCCTCATCCCAGAAACTCCCAGCCCCTTGGCATCGACAGTCTTTGTCTCATTTCCTCTTCTAGCCTCTTGGCAACTCTCCCTTTCCTCCACCTCTCCTGGGCTCCAGCTGCCTCCTCTTCTTTTTCTTCATATGAAGCTAAATTAAATTTGAAAAGCCCCGTCACTCCAATTTTGGCTTCCATCCTCACATCTGCTTTTCCTTCTGACCTTCCTGCTTCCTTCTCTGAAGGACCCTTGGGATTACACTGGGTGCCCCAGACAATCCAGAACAATCTTCCTATCTCAGGAACCTTAATTTAACTATACCTGCAAAGTCCTTTTGCCATATAAGGTAACATTCATGGGTTCCAGGAAGTAGGATGAAGACCTCTGGGAGAGGATTTCCATTTATTTATGTTTTCTTCAATTTCTTTCACCAGTGTTTTATAGTTTTCAGTGCACAGGTCTTTTACTCCTTGGGTTAAGTTTATTCCTAAGTATTTTACTTTTTGTAGCTATTGTAAATGTAATCATTGTCATGATTTTTTTTTTCAGATTGTTCATTTTTAGAGAATGGAAATGCTATTGATTTTTACAGGTGGATATTGTGTTCTTGACCAAAAAATCAACAACAAATAGATTATGGATTTAGCAAATGCTATCAGAGCAAAGTTGACCATGATAATGATGAAGGAAACATTTTTATTAACATTAACTGTGTCAGCCTTGCTAAAATTTGCGAGGATTTGGGGAAAGGCAAGCTGGATAACTCAATGCTCTATATGAACCTATGATTTTTCTCCCAGACAAGCACAGAAACCAGGGTTCTGACAGGGAAAGCCCCTTAGGTAGGCGTGGTAGGGGCTGGCTTTCTGGAAGAAAAGCTTTCCAGCCAAGCCATAAGGGACAGGTCAAGCGTAGTGGTTTAAGAGCATCCGTTTTGGAGTCAGGCAACCTGAAGCCTAGGTTACCTTACATGTGGATTAGCATAATAGCTATTTTATGGGGTTATTGGGAGGATTAAATAGGGAAATGTATGCGCAGTGCTTGGCGTATGGAGAGTATGCCATGTGACTAATATGTAGGGCACGGGAAGACAAAGGACTTCAGAGACGTCAGAGATGACGGCCAGCTTAACTGCTCGTTTCAGACTATTCCCCTCAAAGCTGAAAGGACACAGCAAAGGAGAAACTGCCGGGGGGGAAAAAAGCAGCATCCCAAGAGTGACCACGAAAACAAACTTCGTGCCATTCCCCTTCCCAGAAGTTGTAAGTTCCACAACCATTGGTCAGGGTCTCCTGCCAAATTACTTGGCTATTTCCATTCAGAATCAAAAAAAGCTGGGGCCGCAGTCCAGCCAAAGGAAATGCCCGTGGCCCCAGCCGGAAACCGTCTCCGTGGCAACCAGCCCCGCCCCGCAGCTGGGCAGTGGCCATCTTGGGCCAGCCCCGGGAACGGGCCATTGTCCTCGCAATGCTCCCTCCTCGGGTTTCCTCAGACAAGGTTCCCTTTTAGAACCCTGGGTTGGGTTAGGGAGAAAAATAAGTCTGACAGGGACCGGCTGTTGGTTGTGATCCTGGGGTGGACAGCTGCCGGGACCATGCGTGCTGCTTGGTGACTGCCCACTAAATGTGCAAGGCTGGCAAGGGTTGGGGTTGGGGTTCGGTGCTGCTATGGACCAAATGTTTGTGTCCCTCCAAAGTCCACACGTTGAATCCTGACCCCCAATGCCATGGTGCTTGGAGGTGGGGCTTTGGGAGGTGATTAGTTGGGATTAATGTCCTTATGAAAGGTGTTAGGGCAGCTTCGAATCTCTCAATTTTCTAAGAACAGCTAAAGATCAATCTTGAGTTTTCCTTATTCTTTGCTGTTTCTGTCCCAAGCTGGCAGGAGATCTGCTGGGACTCTGTTTTCACAAACACCCAAAAAGATCCCAAAGAAAGGAAATGCAAATCTTTCTCTTCACATTCACCAGCTCACAGCCTTTAGAATTTGTTTCTGTGCCTAAAGGTGTTCCTGAGAAACTCCCAGATCAGACTGCAGGGGGTAAACTCCAGGTTTTTGTTTCTTGCCCCAAATCACATCCCTGTGATAGGCCTGACTACATCTCAGAGACAACCAAGTCTCCAGGAACAGAAGAAACAAGAAAGATGGACATCTTGATGTCTCCTGACTGCCTGCTAATGACTTCACAACAATTACTAGTTTTCTCTCTGTCCCCATAAAAGCAGCAAGCCACCTGGCTTCGCTGCTGGCATCCCCCTTCTTTCTTTGGGATGCCAGGCTGTCTCTCTGCTCTTCCCCCGCCCCGCCCCCATTCTCTCTGTCCTTCTAAAGGATAAGATAAATTTTACTTATGTATCTCAATATCTGTGTGGGAAATCTTTCTCCACCCTCCGTGAGCACCTACCAGGTTTTCCACCCTAACAAAAGGGACCCCAGAGAGATCCCTCGCCCATGGAGGACAGAAAAGACAGCATCCGTGAACCCGGATGAGGTCCCTCACCAGATGCCGAATCTGCCAGTGCCTTTTTGGTGGTCCCTTGGGGCTGCTGGAGGTGGGGCAGGAAGGGGAATAGACTTCCCTCTCGGGGGACACGATTTTTCCAGCGATTGGATGACACTGATGGAAGCAGCTCCTGAAGCCTTGCGTTCTCCGGGTTGCATAAACTGCAAGATCACTTACAAGCACAGGTGTTTCCCTCTGAGAGCTGATTTTCTTCTCTCTAGACCAGCTGGCAGAGTGGAACAGGGTCCCTAACAAAGTCCGGAGTTACCCCTGGTAACAAGGCGATGACCTGGCCCCACTTAGCTCCTGGTCCAGCTTCCCCTGTGACTCCTGTGTGTTATTGATTCCAGTTGCTGTGTCTTGCTGCCTTCCAAGTCAACAGAGGAGGCTTAGGATAAAAACGCATCACAAAAATGGACATTTGAGGGCACCAGCATAGAGGCGGGGTGGAGGCAAACCATGAGGGAACAGATGTGGCTCTGGAGGGGCCAGGAGGCCACTTAGCGATCGAGTTGGTGTGGCTCCACATCTGCATGAATCAAGACTCCTGTGGTTGCAAGAAGAAGAAACTTAACAGGAACCCTCAGGTAAAAAAGAGCACTAATTACAGCCTCATGAGAATGTAACCATTTGCCTCCCTGCCCACCCCCTCCTGCTTCCTCTTCCTGTATGCCCCTCCCCAGGAGTACTGAGTGCCCAGGTCCCTCTTCAGAGAGCACAGGTCGCAGAGGCTTGTGTGGTTCGTGCTTCTCCCTAATGTGTCCTCAAACTTGGGCTTGATAAACCTCGACCGGTGGAGATTTTTGCCTCATGCATGATATCACACCATGATATCATCTGTGAGATCCTTAAAGCCCCCATAAAACAGTACATACTGCCCATGGATGTATATGTAATGTGTAAATGTATGAAAAAATAACAATTAATGCCAACGGTTGCCACTGGGGTAAGGGGTCCGGAAGAATGGGATTGGGTGGAGGAAATCAAAGGACCTTTCTTTTTTTACTTATGAAAAATTAAATATATTAATAACAAAGTGGGAATGGTGGAATCTGGTTAGATGGGCAGAAGCAGCCTGAGGCCCCACGAACAACGTGTCCACCGTTGCCCGGGATGCAGTGTGCAGTCCATGTACTCGCCAGGCTGTGCACACACTCCCCAGGCCTGCCCCGCGCTGGACCTGAGCCCTCCCATGCTGGGCCGCCCCTCCTCACCTTCCTGCCTTCCTTCACCCCTGGGACCCCAGCAGCTTCAACGTTTAATGACAGGGACAGCTCAAGCCGTCCAGGAAAGGCGAACCGCTTGCTCAGCATCCCCGAGAGGAGTGACTCACACCAGAACCCGAGAAAGTGCTGGAGCCTGGCAGGGCTGGGAACAGAGGAGGGAGAGGTGGCTGTACCTTAACCTTCTTGCCATCCTGGAGAAGACTGACTTGTCACCTCCAGTCCCTAGGTGGTAAGAAGGGGGCCCAGCTTGCGGTGGAAAGAGATCTGATCTCCCAGGCAGGGGTTCTCGAGCCTGAGCGCCTCGGAGTCACGGTGCCTCTTAACACGCAGGCTCCCGGGCTCTGCCCCGGCTGGGGCTGGGTGGGGCAGGGATCCTCGGCGGAGGGGTCCTTGTGGACAGGCGAACCGTGGTTTGAACCAGATCACAGCCCGGTGCCACGAGGGAGATTATCAAAACTGGTAATCACCAAAACTGGGAGAAATGCTTAGCAAGGCCAGAGAGCTGTGACCAGGGAAGACAAATACAGCGGAAGAGGACCGAAGCCACCCAAATTAAAGATCGGAGAGGTGCGCCTGGTCCGAAGTGAGGCTCCCCTGCCCGTTAGGTCCCAAATAGCCCCACATTTTAAATCATACGAAGCCAGAGGCAGCGGGTGCTTCCTCAGAACAAGCAGGGTGCTGCGGATGCCTGAGGGTGTCGGTAGACACCTCTCCACGGCCACTCATCTTCCATTCATTCCTCAGCGTTCATGTCCCACCGTGTGCCCGCCTTGTACGGCACCCTGGAGAGTCTGTGCACAAGGTCCCTGCTCTCACACAACTTATATTTTAGTGGAAGAAATAAGCAATGCACAAGGAAGGCAAGGAGGCTGCTGAGTGCAGGAGGGCTGGGTGTGGCTGGGGCACAGAAGGGAAGAGAGTGGCAGGTGGGCTCTGGCCCACCTCCCTCAGTCTGGGCTGGAGGAAGCTGCCCACTCCTGCCAGCGGCTTCTTCGCACATCAGTCCTCCCTAGGTTGTTTCCCTCTCACACCCAGGTCCACTGACACCTCCCTGGAGTTTCACAAGGCCAGATCACCCCCTGGTGGACATATCTCTGCCATCATTACAGTCACAATTTTTTTTTTTTTTTTTGAGACTGTGTCTTGCTCTGTCACCCCAAGCTAAAGTGCAGTGGCATGATCATAGCTCACTGCACTCAGCAGCCTCAAATTCCTGGGCTCAAGTGAGCCTCCTGCCTCAGCCTCCAGAGTAGCTAGGACTACAAGTGAGTGCCACCACACTTGGCTAATTTTTTAAAATTTTTGGAAGAGATGAAGTCTCACAATGTTTGCCCAGGCTGGTCTCAAACTCTTGAGATCAAGCAATCCTCCTGCCTTGGCCTTCCAAAGCGCCAGGATTATAGGCATGAGCCACTGTGCCTGGCCTACTGTCTCAATTTTAAGGGGCTCTTTCCTTCTCTGCTAGCCTAATAATTAATAATTTAAGTGTTCTGGTCCTTAAATGCAATTGTACTAGTCAGAGTTTTCAGAGAAACAGAGCCAATAGGATATATATAAACACACAGAGAGAGATTTATTATGGGAATTGGCTCACGTGATTATGGAAGCTGAGAAGTCCCACGATCTGCCATCCACAAGCTGGAGGCCCAGGAAAACCTGGTGTCGCTCCACTCCAAACCTGAAGCATCAGGAATGCTAGTGTTGGAGGGCAGGAGATGGATGTCCTAGCTCAAGCAGAAACAGAAAATTTGCCCCTCCTTTGCCTTTTTGTTCTCTCTAGGTGAGGCCCACCTGCAGGGGTGAGGGTGCATCCTTTTCACTCTACTGATTCCAATGTTAATTTCCTGCAAAAACACCCTCACAGGCACATCCAGAAATAATGTTTTGCCAGCTATCTGGGCAACCCTTAGCCCAGTCAAGCTGACACATAAAATTAACCACCACACACACAGATAAAGAGGAGGTGGTGGGTTACAACATGAACTGGTGGGAGGAGGGGCTCTGTGTGAGCAGGGACCAGGCATACCAGATTTAGCAGCCCAAGCATCGCTGACGGGGCTTGATGGGATGAACGAAGGAAGGGAGGAGGACTTGTCAGCCAGGGAGGTGCACCTGGGGCGAGCAGACAGTGTCCAGGGGCAAGAGGCACCGCCCAAGAAGCGGGGAGAGGCGGTAGTTATGACGGCTGCATGGAGGAGAGGCAGCTCTGGTTTTTGGCACAAGGACAGGCCACTGCCCCGCGTCCGACTGCAGGAGAGGGGTCTGTGTACCCCGGGTATAGGAACACACAGGAAGGGGCCTACCTGGTGCACTTCACAGGGCCACACCAGCCAAGGCATAGTGCCTGTGTCTATCTCGTCACAAACCTCCAGGCCTCATTAGTCAAGAACAGATTTTCCTTCCTGGGAACACAAATTTCTCTTGTGGGAAAAGGACGGGGTCGGGAAGCGCCAGCAGGGCAGGCGGGAGGAATGCAGCTTGGAGCCATCTGGGAGCCACGTGGGAGCCATCTGCCAGGCTTCTGGCAATTGCAATAGGATTTTCCACTTTCGTTTCAAGCTTAACCCTGCAGACTTGAACCTTCCGGGAGAGTCTCTTCCTTTGAGAAGTTCTTCTCTGAAGAGCACTCTCTGCTCACCTGCGCCCAGGACACCTGTCTGGGATCTGCAACTTGAGCTTTCCAGACTGTGTCCTCTGTGCTCAGCACCAACGCAAGGCCTTTGACGACAAAGCCTGCTTTTCGCTGTGGGTGTCGTTTCAGACTTTGTGGTCCAGATCTAATGACTCATCAGAGGAGAACACAGAGGAACGCTACGACAGGCCTGGCACCCGTGGGACCCAGGCATCTGTGATGGGGACAGAGACGTCCATCCGCAGGCTCGCTCTCTCGCCGCCCACCCTGTGCATGACCTTTCTCGGGAGGCAACGCCTGTGGCACAGGGTGTGAACTTTTCAGTCTTGCAAGCTCATCCTCACAAACCAGCCGCTGAGCTTGTGTCAGGCCGACTTTACCGCACCGGAGTTGAGCCCATGAAAATCGACACCACAGTCGAAAGTGGGTCTTCAGTTAGAAATGTCATCGGGTGTCAAACACAGGGGTAATGGCTGAGGGGTTAAGAGAGAGCTCTCCGGACACCCTAGGCTCCAATGTAGCCCCCCTCCTCGCCGTGTGACCTCAGGCTGGTTACTTCACCGCTTTGGGCCTCAATGTCCTCATCTGCAAAACGGGGCCCCTAACAACGCCTGCGTGTGTGAAATAAGGCGCACGGGGCGCGCTGTCGCGGTGGTTGGTGGTGGCGATGACGGTGGCGGACTGGGAGGAGGAGATGTGGGTTACGTGAAAGCCTTGCCTGACCTGCTGAGACATGGTTAACAGCTGTCTCCAGGAGTCTGAGCCACTTTTTATCCTTTTCTTTAAACTAAAACTGCATTGTTTGTGCATTCCATGTCATCTTTGCTGGTTCTTGGCAGGGACCCTACACCGAGGCAGTCACTTTTAGAAGTTCCCAGGGCAGAAAGGCCTCCTCTGTGTGCCCCACCCACACCCTGCTGGAAGCACGGGGCCCTCGGCCTCCCGTCTGGGAGCCAGCACGGACAGCGCAGAGAGCTGGGCCCAGGCGGGATGCGGAGGGGCGAGCGGCCCAGGTGGGCGCCCCCAGAACCAGGCACCGCGGCCTGAAAAGGCTGGGGCCCCTCTGATGGGTTTCCAGGGTGTGGGGGACGTGAGCTGACCCCTAGAGCTGGCAGCCGGCTCTGCAGCCAGATGCCTTCTTGTGAGCCCTGACTAAGTGACGTCACCCCCTCTGGCATCTCCCAAAGCCTCAAAGTGACAGGGGAGCCGGCCCACCTGAGACCCCCCCGCATGGCTGAGAGCGAGGGGCTTGAGGAGTACCATCTACGCCCAGACACTCCACAGGGTGATTTGGGGACCTTTTATGGGGACATCTCTGATGGAAGGTTGCCCTGTTGGGCCAGATAATGCCTCTGACGGCCTGAGAAAGAGAGGGGAGGCAACGTAGTGTCAGACTTTAAAGAGTCTTGTGGGCCACCCACAAATCAGCAGCTTGTAAACCTCAAATGACCGTTACCTTCCTTGTTTCCTGGAGCCCGGGAGCTAGAGAATAATTATTAGGAGAGTAGACAGAGGTGAGTGTGGGATCGAATCTGGCCCATCCTCTTACTAGTTCTGGGCACTTCTTTTTCCCCAAGTGCTAAAACAAGTGCTGCATGCCAAGCTCAGACGGCCCGACTTCCGATGGTTCCGGTGTGACAGTGATACGCGTTCGGTAGAAACCGCACTCCGAGTCCCCACACACCATTCTGTTTTTCACTTCCAGCGCAATATTCGATAAATTGCATTAGCTTTCAATGCTTTACTGTGAAATAGGCTTTGCGTTAGACGATCTTGCCCGACGGCGGCTAATGCAAGTGTTCTGAGCGCGTTTAAAGCAGGCGAGGCTAAGCTGTGATGTCTGGCGGGTTAGGAGTGTGAAATGCATTTCTGACTCATGATATTTTCGGTTTACGGTGGGTTCATCGGGACACAAGCCCATCCTGAGTCGAGGAGCATCTGTATTTACCCGACAGGCACGAGGAGGTGGCAGTGACGGTGCTGGTCACGGCAGAGCGTGAGGGGTGGCCGGCGCTGCACGCGGCCTTCCCTGGCTCCCCAGGCCTGAGGAGCTGCCCACGCCGGCTGCTGGCCGCTTTTTCCAGAGGAGGAATTAAGGGACTTGCCCCCGGTCCCACGGTTGGTGAAACCCAGGGCTGGGATTTGAACCCATGATTTTGGGGATACTCCCCGCAGTGGGCCTTGCCGGGAATGTTTTTGAGAGCAGCAGTTGTAGGAGGGAATCGCCGGCACGGCGTGGAGACATGAAGGTCCCCTCAGCCCCACCCCGAGGCCACCCTCCCGTCCACGGCCAGTGTCCGAGGCCTGCATAGGTCCTGCCGTGGACCCCTCACAAACCGGCCCCGGACACCCCACAGCCGCCAAGCGAGTCCAGGCCGCTCCCAGCACCGTCCCGGGTGCACTGTGGCCGCTCGGAAAGACGTGCTCGGTGACAGAGCGCACGCCGAGATCCTTCTTCCCTGAGCTTACAGATTTCACATCTGGGGCGGTGCCGGCCCACCTCACCGGCGGCTCGTGCAGGTGACCGGCACCTGCTCGTCGGCCTGTGCCGGGTCCTCCGCTCCCGACAGTGGACACGGCTGACGGTCTCGGCCCTGCGGAACTACAGCCTCACAGCGTCCTGACAAGGGACATGCGGTCACAGTAGCACGAGGCCAGCGCTGCCAGCCCCTGGCAGGGAGCGCGCTGGGCAGGGGGCAGGGCTCCTCAAGCACCAGACGGGCGAAGAGCCGGCAGGGAGGAGACTGTGCTTGGCAGAGGAGAGAAGGAACAGCCTGTCCAATTCCCCACCAAAGAGGTGTCGAGTCCGGGAAGGGCAAGGAGAGGTGAGATCGGAAGTGAAGGATGTGCCCCAGAAAGGTGTTTCGACTCACTCCCACGGGCCTGGGGGCCAGGCAGGGCTCAGCCGTGTGCTCCCAACCATGTGCTCCCAGCCAGGTGCTCCCATGTGTCCCGGACACTGTTCTCTAATCAGACACACCGGGCCAGAGGCCCGGGACCCCCACTGTCCCGCTCTGCTCCCTGCCCCCATCTTCCCCACAAAGACACATCCCACTTCCACCAGTGACTGGCTGGGCAACCTCGTGCAAGTTGCTTATTCTCTCTGAGCCTTAATTTCCCCTTCTGTAAAATGGGATAATAATAGTTTCTATTCCCTAGAGTTATTGAGGGGCTTAAATGAGGTGTGCATGTAAAATGCATGCATTGTGCTTGGCACAGAGATTCGTAGCAATAGTGCTGCTGCCACTTGTCTGTCCATCACACCCCATGTCCACATTCGCTCTGTAGCAGCACTGACACTGTGACACTACATCCCTATCCCCGGGATGCAGCTGGCAGACATGGCGCACACCCTCCCTGGCCCTCCCTTCACACAAGTAAGCCTGTGCGCCCGCCTGCACGCCCGCCTGCCGCGGCTCCCAGAATGCTCCTCAGTGCAAACACCTGTCCCACCTAGAGCAATGGCGAGCAGGGTTCACAAGGCTAGAACATTCGTGAATGTCGCCAACAACATGGGTCTCCAGAGAGGATGGCTCTCCAAGCAAGCATCTAGCATCTGGCTCTCCAGATCCAGGGTGGCAAACAGTCCCATCTCCTAAGCCAAGTCTGCCCTGGCGGTGGGGGTGGTGCAGCCAAGACAGCAGCGATGACAGCAGCCCACCTGCTCCTGCCAGCCTGCCTCCTGGACTGGCCCAGGGAGCCCGATGCCAGGCCACACCCAGAACAACGACAATGACCTTGCCAGAAGGCTGAGAGGGAGACCCAGGCAGCAGGTGTCCTTCAAAGCCGCTTGGCACTGGGTCTCACAACCTTTCGCCCAGCACCCAGGGGCCCCTGTCACCTGATCAGCATTGTCAGGACAGACAGTGGAAACCGATCTGCCCTCCTGGCACTAAGCCACTCTGGTGCTGTCATCCCTCTGACCTCACCTATGGCCACTTTCAGAGGCGTAACCTTGAACTGGCCTGGCCCATTCACCCAGACCCACGTCCACACCTCGGCGAGGCTCGGCCCCGGCTTCAGCGGCATTTGCCAAAATGGGCCGAGCGCCCCTGCTGGACACTTGAAACGACACCGTCCGAGGCTCAGGCCTAAATGTCTAATGAGGCTCAGGCCTAATGTCTAAAGCATTAACCAGAAGGAGATGAGCACCAGACAGGAGCATTCTTCCACACTCTCAGCTGGGGAAACCGAGTCAGAAGAGAGAAGGCCCTCTACAGGACCCTCTAGCTCAGGCCCACCAGCCGGGCCTGGCAGGCACAGCACAGGGGCCCCACACGCGGGGGCCTCTCTCCCGGCCAGTGTGTCCAGAGAAGCGTCTGGCAGGGCTGGCCGGGGACCAGCCGGGCGACGCAAATGCGCTGACAAAGCGCAGCTGCGTGGCGGCCTTGCAGGTTTGCCGAGGCCCAGGACAGGCGCGGGAGCGGGGCTGGGGAAGGCCGCGGTGCGCACGCTGGCGCGCAGGAGCTGCCCTCCCGGAGACAGGACAGCGGCAGCCGCTGGCGCACCAGCCAGAGGGCTGGCAAAGGGGCCGTGGAGGGACCCGAACAGGCCAGGATGGACCGGAAACCAAGCTGGGCTGCAGGCCCCACGGTCACCCCCACGGGAGCAGAGACGGACCCGGGGCAGGGACGTCCTGAATGTTTACCGAGGACTAGGAGCCTCGGCCCCAGGAAGGTGAGGATGGGCCGCACGGCTCCGTGCAGAGGCCACGGGCTCCGACCTCCCAGGCTCAGGCTGCCCCCCCCATTAGCTTCAGGACTGGAGCAAGATGCCTTATTTGAGTGTCAGTTTCTCCCCCGTCAAAGGGGCTGCCTATAGCATCCACCCCAGGACCGATCCGAGAGTTAAATGAGCTGATAAATGTAAGCTGTTCAGGATGGTGTTTGACGCACAGGAAGTGTCCAATAGATGTTAGGTATTGTGCCAGCCCTATTCATAGGGGAAGGCTGAGGCTCAAAGATGCTACTTAATACACATGCTGCTAACATTTACTTACATACGCACACCATATATTAACTCATTTACTCCCCGCAACAGCTGAAGGAAGTAGGTGCTATTATTATCCCCATTTTACAGCTGGGAAATAGGCACAGAGAGGTTAAGTAAGTTGCTCAAGGTCACACAGCCATTAAGATGTAGATCATGAATTTAAATCCAAGTCCACCTAGCTCCAAAAGCTAATCTTTTTCAACTCAGTGCCCTGCCTCCAGGCTTTAAGGATAATACATGTTGCAAAACCTCCCTCACAGCTCAAAGCAAATAGGAGAGGAAGGTCCAATGACAGACTTTGAGTGCAAGTACGGAGGTGCCAGGATGAGCAACTCCCACACAACACAGGATCCCATGGGTCAGTGCAGCCATGTAACTGAATATGTACTATGCCAAAAAATGTGCCAAGCTGCCATTTCTGTGGTCCTGTATGTGACCGCATACGAAGGCAAAACTCTAATCCATCCAGGGTCCTGCAGACCCTCAGGGCAATATTGCTGAGTGTTTACAGAGGACTCAGCTTTTTGGCCACCAGCCTGATTCCTTCTAGAACCATCTGTGACCTCACAGATGCCCGACAGGCTGAAGACAGATGGGCTCAGGCTGGGGCTGGCTGTGGCCTCACCACCACCCAGGCATCCTCTGCAGCTGTGGCAGCCCCTCAGCCCCGGGCACCACCCAGGGGAGCAGGCCCATGTGCAGAACACTGAGGCTGCACTCGGGGTGCGCTCCTGAAGCCATGGGCCGTCCTGAGTCGTCGTCTTTCATGGAGAAGGGAGGGAAGGGAAAACACACTCCAAGAGCCAATGGACTCACTGATTCCTCGCTGATTCTACTAGGTCTTCCAACCAGAGAGCAAAGGGACACGCCAGGGTTACAACAAGCCACAGGCTGCCCAGCAGCAATACCGACAAGGGCTCTGCTGAACCGGATTGCTCACGCATGCTCATTACAAGCTCGTGCATGTAACCCGGGCCTCCCACCGCTGCTCCGGGTACGAGTTGGACGTTCTCTCTCTACTGGGCGAGGAAGAGTAAGGTCTCAGGCTGGAGAACTGAACCTCCATCCTGCCCAAGGCTCTCCTTTCGACTGCTGACAGTTGGAAAGCCTACGACCCTCTGCTCTTGGCATACAGGGCCCCCTCTTTTGGGTGTGTGCTCCCCACAGGGACCTCGGCCTGTGCAAACTTCCAAGCTAAAGTTTTGCAACAGGCTTCTTGGGTCTACCTTCCCAAACCCTTGGAAAGTTTTCGCGGAGATAAAGGTGCCCACAGCTGCTTCAGGCTGCACCTGTGCCAGGACGCGTTGAGGGGAGTCTGCTCTAAACTCCCCGAGGCTTGAGGCCCGTTTCTCATGTCAGGACCCGGGGTAATTGAGACCAGCTGCAGCCTCGTGCCTCCTGGGGACTTGGAACAGGCCCGTTCTTGGATCACGTCCTGGTCTCTCGAGCTGTCCCCTTTTCAGAAAGACACTGGCTTCTTGACTGAAGCTCTGGGGAGGGCGGGCCTGCGTCCGTCCTACTCCAACTGGCCCACACACTTGGCAGTGCTGGCGCGGCGCAGAGGCCCAGGAAAATCTTTGTTGTCTGACTGCGTGATCTATGGGGTCGACAGACTGCTCTGGATGCAACCACAACTGTTCTCAAACCCTATTTCATAAAGCCTGGGTGGCCAAGCGCAGCTGTTCATAACGCTGGTGAGTGCCCTAAGATGATTTCGAGACAGCCCCTAAGACTACGAGCTCAACCCTACGTGGACGATGTGCGTTAGCGAGGATCCCACTGACATCACGACCATTTCAAAAGGACTGCGACCAGCTGTTGGCAGGAAAGGAAAAGAAACGCACCAGAAAGAAACATATGAAGAAGTATTTTAATAGCTCAAACTCAAGGTCATCGTGCTCCCAGTTCCGAAGAGATTGCTAAAAGAGGCGACTCTGGCCTTCTCGGAAGCCAGCGTCCACCCACCCGTGGTCTCCGCGCGGCCGCCGCCCCTGGGTGCTGCCTCGGAGGAGAGCACAGACGCGCCCGGCCCCGCTCCGCTCCACGGGGCCTTCTTCTCATCTACGCGTTGCAGCAGCTGCATTAGCCGGACTACGATGGTGACGCAGTTAAAGGAAGAGGCAAACGTCGGCCGTCTAAGCAGGGACAGCCCAAGCTGGCAAGAGAAAGCACACTGCGTACATAGGTTACGGAAGGGCAGAGCTTCTGCCTGCGGCCCTGCGACGCTACACATGTCGTGCCTGCAAACTATCAAGAAGGGTTCTGCTGGCCGGGCAGTTTCCTCTGAACAAGCAAACTGGCGGCCGGAAGTCTCGGGTGTCCTGCGCCACCAGCCCAGAGTCCTCGTGCACCGTCCACCGGGGAGTCTTTGAGGGAAACATGGAGTCCAGCCCATGCCTCTGCCTAGGGGTCGATTTCCTCGGGGATCACTGTGATCATAATGTCTTCGTTGCCCCTGCGGACGACCATGTTCAGGGTGCTTTCCTTTTTAATGACGTCACTGACGTCATTGGCGGAGACCACCGACTGTCCGTTGATGCTGATGATGACGTCGTTTTCCTTGAGACCACCCCTGCAACACAAAGGGACACACAACGGTCATGTTCCCGTTCCCCCTGGTCTGACTCTACGTCGGCAGAAGCACAGTGTAAAGCCTAAAGTCCGGAGCAGACAGGGTCAAACTTAGGTGAGAATGGTTTAAAGTGGCCTTTCTAGGTCCCTCAGTGCGGCCTTTTGACCGAATCCAAATTTTACAGAACAAATCCTAGATTTATTTTAAAAATAAAATAAAAACGTAAAAGAAGAAAAAAAAACGTATTAAAAAAATAAGAGGATTTTATTAAAATAGAAGGCTGCAGGTTCCCCAGCCCTAGAAACCATTGGCGGGCTGCATTTCCTTTTGAGATTTTTAGGCTAAATCATCAATTGTGTCCACTGCAGAAATGCCTACCAGCACTTGTGTGGCCTTATCACAGAATGACCCTAAAGGGGATAATATGCCAGGGACCATCTGCCTTGCAGTGTGACTGTGGCCAGCTTGCAGGTAACAGGTATCACATCTCAGAAGGCAGTTCCCACCAGCATGGGTGGAACGCCTCTGATAGGAGGCACTTCCTTTGGCTGGGCTGCCACTCTAACTTTAGCTCTTATATAATAGGACAGCGTTAATACACTGTCGTGAAGTCTAGCACAGGATCTGCAAATTGTTTTCTGTATGGGGCCAGATAGGAAATATTTTAGCCTTTGCAAACCATATGGGCTCTGTTGGAGCTATTCTACTCTGAGGTCGTGATACAAATGCTGCCACAGACAATATATCATAGACAATATTTCAGTGGACACTGAAATTTTAATTTCATATAATTTTCATGTCACAAAAACACTATTCTTATTTTGGAATTTTTTCCAACCATTTGAAAATGCAAAAACTATTCTTAGCCCCTGGGTCCTATGAAAGCAGGCGGCAGGCCACATCCGGCCCCCGGGCATATTTACTGGCCCCTGGTCTGACACCTCTCTGCGGATATTATGTGAATATGGGTGACAAACCCTGATGGCTGGTTGAGCTGCTTCTTCTCTTGTTACCTTGATGTCACTCGGGTTATTTTTCTAGAGGTGTTGACAGGTGTAGCCTACCTGGTAATAGACACAATCCAGGAGGACTCCAGGAGGAGGTGAGTCCCAAAGCCTAGGACAGGGTCCCTCCCGGATGGCTTGGGGACACCGCTCCTTAACCCTCTGCCCCCAGCCAGGCCATCCCAGAGACTCATCGCCAGGTCCCTACTGCGCTTCCCATCTGGATGGCCCTGGCAGAGCGAGGACGTTTGAAGACAGAGCGCCCTGCTGTCCATGAGCCCGGAGACGTCTGACCATGTTTGTCAAGGACCAGCACAGTCATCCGCGGCCATATAAAAGGATCCCACGCCCTCCCCTACTGTCCCCAGGAGCCACAAGAATATCGGGAAAAGGGAAAATGACTCTAACTCACGCCTCTGCTGGGGTGTCAGGAATTACTTCAATGATATACGCTCCTGAGATCACGTCTGGGAAATCTCGGTGCCGGTCCTTCAGCTCTTTGGCTTTGCTGCTCGGGGGGGAAAACACACCCCTGTTAGCGTAAGTGACAACGGGCCGTCCTCGGCCGAGACTCAGCCCTCACCGGTCTCCTTCTCGTCCCTGAGTCTAACGTAAAATTGCCCCAGGAGTTCTGATTCTATTTTAAAATTGATGCGCTACTGACATCAAAGATTCACCTGGTAACAGCAAGGGAAGTGCTTTAATCATAATGATTATCAATTAATTAAAGTAACTACCATCTGGTCTGCAGCCCCAGCTCTGCCACCTTCTAGCTGTGTTACCTCGGATAGTTACGTAACCTCTCTATGCCTTCATTTGCTCACTCGTATAGTAACAGTGCTCTACAACACGGGCTATTGTGAGAATCAAATGAGGTCATCTCGGCGAGGCGCATGGCCCAGCGCCTGACCCAGAGTAAGCACGTGATAAATGGTGGCTAGTGACCACTGCCACCACTCACTGACCCGAGCCTGGCCGCAGCAGGAAAGCCTACGCTGTCATCCTCATGCTGGAGAGAAGGAAACTGAGGCACTCGGAGGTCAAGTTGTTTTCAAGGTCACAAGCTGGGAAGTATCAGAGCTGGGACGAGAACCCAGGGCTAACATCTTACCCTATACCTCTGTCTTTGGAACCCTAGTTCCAAAGACAAATAACTGATGACATTTTAGTCTTGGCAAATCACCCATTTTCTGAAGGGCTAAGAAAAGTAGCGCCATTCATAATATGTACCAAAATATAGTAATATTTTAACAATTACTTAATAAATAATTCATCATAAAGCCTAACACATCAATATATCTGTTATATACTCTGTTCTTTATCTATGACAGTTTCAGCCATGCCAGTTGAGTCCATTACCAGGACTCATAAGATTACACCCAAGTTTTCATCCAGGTTAAAACACTAAGATGTCATCAGTCTGCCAGCCACAGGCTCCAGCTTCCACCAGCTTGGGGAAAACAAGCCCATCTGTCATTCGCTCCCTCGTGCTGGCCTGCCCTGGCATTCCTGAGTCGCAGCCCACGTGCGGCAGAGCTAATGAGAGGCAGGTGCTCTGGGGCTGGGCCCGCCCAGAACCCAGAACGTGGGTTGCAACAGAATACCAGGGGAAGGAAGGCATGAGCCAGAGTGAGCCAGCCACCCTCCCCCTTCCAACCGTTCGGGCCTGTCTTCAAAGAGGACGGCAGAATCTTCTAGACAGGAGGGCCTGCTGCAAACGAGGGAAACCAGCTCAGCTCACAGAGATGGAAGGCCTGCAGCTGTCCTCTTGCCAGTACTATTGCATTTTAAGCAGAAACTGAGATGTTTTGGGGCGGCATAAACTTTCTCTTTCAGGGGTGCCTGTGAGCGCCTTCTAAAGTTCAGGTTTATTTAAATTTAAGACACAGACACACATCCTGTTTACCCACCTGGACGTGAGCGACATCATTCGGATACCTATATACTTCTTCTTGGTGATGGCTTTTCCTGGTGTGACAACAAAAGGACACAGAAGGTCAGCCCAGTTGGTGGGTGTTCCAGGGACACCAGCAGCCAGAGGCCCCATCCGCCAGGCTGCAGTGTAAGGCCAGGGCCACAGGGCCTGATGGTGTCTGGGCTCTGCCACGTCCACTGCCCCTGGCTCCTTCTCCCTCAGCCCTCAGCTTGGAAGGAGCTTCCCGGCCCCACCCCCATCTCCACTAGCCGCCCCCAGTCTCTCCCTTGCCAACCACCTTGCTCCATTTTCTTGGGGGCACTTACTGCTCTCTAATATTGTATTATTTGTTGGCTTGCTGTCAGCACCCCCTGCCCCAGCAGAACACAAAGGCCACACCTGCAAGGGCCCCTGGTGAGCCACCCACTGCCGAGCCCCCAGCCTGACTCGGCAGATGGGTCAATAAACATTTGTAGAATGAATGATCTCCCTGAATCTCAGTTTTCTCATCAGCAAAATGGGCCTAATAATTCCCACCTAATAGGACAAAGGCTTTAAATGGCATAAACGAATAATTTAAGTGAAATCATGTGCAGAAATCACCTGGGATCATGAACATGAAGTTTCCATGATCAGAGGGCAAAAATGGTCACACATCTGTGACCTGACACAGGGGCCTAATCACGTGCATTCCCTCTCCTTCCTGGCAGGAGACGGCTTGGCTGGCTTAGGGGCTGCCCTTTTCCCCTTTCCCAAGTCCCCCAGGGGCGGCTGTGGCACAGGCTTGAACCTCCAGAGCCCCCAAGGCTGTGTGCACCCTGCTTTTACCTTTGGCCTGTCGGTCATGGGACTCGGTTAGGAACTTTTTAATCTTATCAGATGGGATTGCAAAGGAGATCCCAGCTGTCACTTTCAGAGTGTTAATTCCAATCACTTCACCATCCTGGAAAGCAAGAAGGAAACGGCTTACTGAATCATGAAGGTTTGCCAGCAGGTGTGCACCAAAAGAGAGTGGAGAATTCTAGGAAAGAAGTCTTTGAGCTATTTCAGAGAACGAGGGAGGACTGAGGGAAAAAGTCCCAGGGGAACAGGGTGGGGGGCCTCAGGACACTTGGGCCGCGTAAGCCAGGCTCAGCCACGGAATCGACACACGCTCTAGGTCAGCACGCGGTGGTCACCTCGCTGTAATCACAGATAGTTTCAAAACACACGCTATTTACTCCCATTTAAGGAGGCTGTCCACGCCTTATGCTTCTCCCAATTCCAGCGATCTTGAGATGGCTCTGCTGGTGTCAGGGAGAAACACCCGTGAGCTCAGGGAGACGTGCTCGGATACCAGGAAAGGGCATCTCCCCTAGGGCAGCGCCCCCGGGGCAGAGCAAGTGGCATAATCACGCCTCATTCCTCCCTCTAGGAAGGGCCAACTGCCAGAGAGTCTGAATCCCGCCTCACACACTTCCCGCGAGCAAGCGCTGAGATCTCAGTCCCTGGCACCGAGGGACCACCTAGGTGGTGCCACCGTCCTGGGCCTTGCTAAGATGGCCTTGATGTCATTGTCTGTAGGTGACCCCCGAGCTGCCCTCTGGCTCCAAGGCTTCGGTTTTTATGCTGAAGTATTTCCGTGTTGACTTAAGTGATAAATCTTTGTGGGTGGGTAACTCCTCCTCATTCCAGCCAGGCCTTCGGGGAGGGTTCCTGGCCAAGAGAAACAGTGCAGATGAACCCAGCCAGCTCTATCGGCAGCCCAGGAGACCTAATCTGGACGAGGTGGCTTTCTGTGACAGGCCAGCGCTGCTGCCACCTTCAACCTGCAGGCCTGCTCCTTTGCCCACCCTGCGCTGGGCCTGAATTGCACTGCGTTCACCTGTTAACTCTGAAACACCAGGATGTCCTCTGGCATGACACTTCCATCCTCCTCTCCAGCAGGCCTTACTCTCTCCAGAAAAGCTCAGTAGGCTAATTTACAAGGCTGCAGTGCATTCATGGAGCTCACTTTAAAAGAATTAGATAATGTGCTCTGGCAAGCCCGTGTTTGAAAAGAAGGCAAAAACGTTTTTAAAAAGACAGCATGTGCACAGATTAAAAACAAGCAAGTAACATAGGTATCGGAGGTTCTTACCAGGTTGACTAACGGGCCTCCCGAGTTTCCGTACTGCAATTAAACAGAAATGGGAAGGTTATATTCCGTGTGTGCATCACGGCACGGTCCAATCTGCTCCCCCACCTGGCTGATTCCGAGCACGGTGCCTGGAGTACGGGGCACGGTTCTTCCCTGAGGTGTGTTCCTGCCAGCCTGAATTTGCTGGATAAAAATGACCTTAACAATTTCCAGAAAGTTCTAGATGTACCATACACAGGAAATGTTTTGCTCTGAAGCCCAGAGACCAAACGTTTTGTTCTGAAGCACCTAAAGCAACTTCTGCTTCTTGGCCTAAGGCTGTTGTGCGCCCCCCCCCCATCATGGCAGCTCAGATCTGCGCCCCCACCCCCGCCGTGCGCCCCCGCCCCGCTGCTGGCGCTGCCACGCACAGGGTTCGATCCAGTTCCATTACTTCCCCCAGACTGCGAGAAAGCTTGGGGGTATAACCTCTGCCGAGCCCCCTCCCCTGGCTAAACCCTGCCCCAGCCCGCGGGCGGCACAGGGACGGAGGCTCACGTTGATGATGGCGTCAGTCTGGATGTAATCCATGTCCGAGTTCCGGAGCCCGAGCTCCTTGCCGCCGCGCTGGGTGGTGCTGACGATGCCGGTGGTGACTGTGTTTTGAAGGGAAAACGGGCTTCCGATGGCGACCACAAACTCCCCCGGCCGCAGCTCCGAGGAGCGGCCCAGCAGCAGGACCGGCAGCTTGCCCTGGAAGCACAACGGCCGGCGCTGCTGAACGTGTTTCACGGAACACAACGCCCAAAGGCACGGACGTCGTGGAATACCACGCAGGGACGGGGACGGGCCGTTCGGAAACGCCAGGTCTGGCGGGGAAAGCAGCTCAGGACTAACATCCCTCTCCTGGGGGCAAGGACCGAACTTCTCGTCCCACCCGCTGTGACATCACAAGCAAACATCAAAGCCGCACGCCAAGCAAACCGTGCAAAAGTCACTGGAGGCCACATCGAGGTCTCATCACGTCTTGAATCTGTCAGCACAGACTTGCTCTGAGACCTCGAGGCAGGAGACACAGGATGATAAAACGGATTTAGGGTCTTAGACAGCAAAGCCCCAGGGAAGGGTCTGGGGCCGGCTCGCGCCTCGGGGCAGGCGGTGCAACCTGCCGGGCTCATCCCCTCAGACACACAGCGCCCCGAGTCCCGGAGACCTGGGGGCTCTGCGGGCAGGAATCACATTCAGCGGCTCAGCGCGCCCCCGTGCGCCGGGCGACGCTGGCCAGGGGTGGGGATGGAGGGTGGGGGCAGCAAGGCCTCCAGGACCCAAGACACCAAGCCCCAAGAGGTGGGCTGCCTCTCCTCTCCTGAAAGATCCTCCATCTCCTGCCTCTGCTCCCCAGACTGGGCAGGCTGATGAACCTGCCCGAGAAGCCCTGATGCCCAGCACCCCGAGAAGACCAGATAAGGCGGGGAGCCCCGAACAGCTCTTCGCGACAAAATGGGACAAGATGAAGCCAGCTGGAGTCGCTGGGGCTGAGATGCTGGGGAGAACCACACGAGGGCCTCCCCGCTTCCATCAGGGAAGGCGCTGGGCCCGCTCTCCTCCCTGCCTCCCTCCGAGCCGAGCCGAGCTGAGCCAACCTCCTGGGTTCCTTTGGCCTTTGTTCGGAGTCACAATGAGCAGCCGCCCCGAACAACACAGCCTGGGCCCAGAAAGCAGAGAGCCGTCCCAGCCCTCCTGGAAGCTGCAACTCTAGAGGCTCATGTTTGTCCAGCAGGGTAGCGTGGGTGGGACCCAGGGTTACTCGAGCAGACACCAGCTAATGAGGTGAGGCGATCACTCCGCCCATTGAGCAGATGAGCAAACTGAGGCTCCAAGAGACTGGGTGGCTTGAGGCAGAGCAGGGGTTCAAACCCAGGACTGAGACCCCGAACCCAGACTCTCTCAGCCACTACACAGTGCCATGCCGCACATGTTCCCCGACACATACCATATAGGGAAGGTGCTCCCTCATGGAGGGAGAAAGGAATGTTGAAGAAAGGGCCCGAGACCTAAAACTGACGTTAAGAGGCTGCACGAGGAGGAGCAACGCCGCCTGGCTCACAGACGGCGGGGGGCCCAGCAGAGCGTGTGCATGGGCAGGAGTGTAGACCTGGGCCAGGCTGCCTGCTGAGATCTGGGCTCAGGCTTCCAAGCGCCCAGGTGCCCAGTTCTCTCATCTGGCGATGACACAGTACACCTGTCTCACAGGTGACTTAAGAACGGCTCTTTGCAAACCGCCTGGCCCGTGGCAGCTCTGTCCAAGTGCTGGTTAGCGCCGTCAGGATTAGGCCTGCGCAAACCCAGCGGCAGAGCCCCGCCAGCCATGCTCGCGTGAGCCAGTCCCTGTCACCCAGTGAGGCACAGGTCTGCCCTGACAGTGACCCCTTCCCCTTGGGGTCACCGGAGGCTGCAGCGTGCAGGGCTGAGGGTGGGGGTGCAGGCCTTCAGCCCTCCACAGCCCCACGCTCCTCTAGCTCATCGGCATCCAACAGCACACCCGCGAGTGCGCGTGTTGACCCTGGGCGCGTGCCAGCGGCCCTGCCAGGAATGACCTCAGCGCTCGCAGCGTGCGGGTGGGGCCGGAGGCAGCGCTGCCCGCACACGGCCACGCTGGGGGAGGTCTGCCGGGGACACTGCTGTTCCTTCAGGCCCCGGCTGGCTGGAAAGCCGTGTCTTTCCCTGAGGCCCTCAGGGCCGGGCTTGCAGGGCAGGATAAGCCAGCACAGGCTGCAGGGCTGCCCAGGAAAGGAAGACGCAAGGCAGGAGGGCCAGCCCAGACCCAGGAAAGGGGCCCAGGCCATGTCTCCCCAGCCACAGATTGGAAGCCACGCCAGAAAGTTACAAGGCAGGACCCGCCGTGGAGAGATTTTTGTTGTTGTTGTTTTTTAGAAATGGGATCTCACTATGCTGTCCAGGCTGGACTCACACTCCTGGGTTCAAGTCATCTGCTCGACACAGCTTCCTGGGACTACAGACGCACACCAGCACACCCGGCTTCACTGCGGAGATCTCAATTCGCACTTAGTTCATTCCCACCCCTGTCACCCCCCTGCGCCTCCTAGGAAGGAAGCCAGACGTAGACTCTGTGTCTCGGACCTAAAGGCGACTCTCCCTGCAGTGCTCCTCTTCCACAGTCTGAGCTTGGGCCCAGGGGATGCGGAGGGAAAAGGAAACACTTTGGGGGAAGCGGCGAGGACAGAGGGGACAGGCTCCCAGGAGGGAGGAGGAGCCTGGGGTCCTGCACGCTGCCTATCCACGTTCCCTGGGAGGGCCAGGCCCCCAGGGGACACTGCCTGCGCCCACCATGGGGCCCAGAGCACCCTGTGGACGAGCCTGGCCCAGCCACACTCGGGTGACCACACGGGCTTGGGCAAGGTGGACACCTGTGACGCAAGCCCAGGGAGTCTGCCCAAGAACCAGTCCTCGCCCGAACACAGGGGAGGAAACATGGACACCTAAGTGGCCGCTTAGTTAAGCCTGCACGGATGGGCAACTCCAGTTGCCATCTCCTTTAAGCTTTTATTCACACTAATATTTCGCAGGTTATGAAGCAAGCAGACACATATGGGGGAGGCAAGGTCTTATACTATAAACCCCAGACTTATGAGGCAGGAATGAGCCTTTTGCCTGCCAGAGGATGAAGCACTTTCATGACAGTCTTAGGAGTTAGGGCATATTTCCCTCTGCCCTTTTTACAGATGGGAAAACTAAGGCTCAGAGACAGAGAGACTTTTTACAGCCCGTGAGCAGCCTGCGTAGACAACAAGACAGGCTTCCCAGGGCCTGGACCTGCACTTCCAGGACGTGTCACCCTGGAATTCTAATTACAGGCAGAAATCTTTGCAAGGGAGTGACTGTGTTGCAGAGATGTCAGCCAGGCCAGATTTACAGCTGTCCCTGAGGTCAAATTGCCTTTGGGGGGGCAGTTGGCCCCAGCTCCCTGCAGGTGCCGGCTGGCTGCAGGAGCGTCGCCCTGTCAGCTCATTCCAGACCCAAGTGGTGCTCGTTCTCAGCCGTGAGCCCCAGCTCTGGCCTGTCTGCTCGGCAGCTATACCTCGGCTGGCCAAATTCCTACTTGGTAATTGAGCACTTAATTCCATAGCTGTCTAGACATTCGCTCCATGGGGGCATCTGGGGGAGATCCACTGCAGATACGGCTGGAAACACACAGCCGTGCTGCGACCTTGACTTGCAGAGGCCATGAAACCCTGCGGGGTCTGCTCATTCTTAGTCTAGCGTCCCTTTCTGCTGTCCACATCAAAGCATCTCCAGGCCCTGGGTGCAGACGCTCTGTCTGAATCTGCCTTTGAAGTGGCACCAGCTACAGGCCATCCTGAAGGTGCCGCCCCCTCTCCTCTGGGCCTCCCGGGAGCCCCCCAGCGTGCCTAGAAGTAGGGGGGGCAAACACCCATCCTCCATTACAGAGGAGGAGGCCAAGGGGAAGGGGAGGGGAGAGGGCACGTGCGGGTCCCCATCTTCACGCCAGATTCTTACACTGCTGGGGAAAAGAAAATACAAGTGGGCGTGGGCACAAAAGCAGAGAGGTGGCAAATGCAAACCACTGAGGCTCCACGACTCGGAGACCCCAGACCCCAGACCCCAGACCAGACCCCACCAGGAGATCCCGGAGCCCAGGTCCTTCTGGGACAACAACATTCTGCCTGAGCCCGTCACACGGCCAGTTCTCACGATCTTAGGGAGAGGGAGCCCGGAGGCCAGTAGAAGAGAAGGGACATCGGGGGTGAAATGCCTAGTTGCCCCCAGCCTACACGTGACTCAGGGTGTCCTCACAACAGGGCCAATGAGAGAAGGACTTTAAGAACACGCAAATCCGCTAACACCGGGTTGTGAGCTCACTGCGGCCCAGGCCGGTGCAGAAACGGCTCAGGGGAGGGTGGCTGCAGGGGACTCCGCACCTTCTTGCCACGTCTGTGGAAATTACTGAATACCAGCCACAGGCACGGTGCTGATCGTAAGGTAGATTTGATGCTAAACTTGGAAGAGGCTGGTCCACAGCTTGACTAAAGAAGGCTCCTATGGTTCGTCATTAACAGATGACAACAAACCAACAAAGACAACAGGCCCGGCAGCCTCGTTTTCACACTCCACTGCCTACCCGAAAGAGAACTTTCTCAACACATTCACTGCGTGTCCCCCCGTGCGCATGGCGTGGGGAACACAGAGATCGAGGAAATCCAGCCCTGCTCTGTGTGTGGTCACAGCCACACACAGCCACCGGGACACTCAGTAAGAAGAGACAAAGCTCACCTCCCTCGCCACGGGCAGCTCAGCCCAGAACCTTCCATAAGGGCTAAACACATAGCAGCACTAAAAATGATTTGCGTGTATCAGTTAGGGTATTTTCAGCTGCAAGTAACAAAAAACCCAACTCAAAACAGAGTACGTATCCACCTGGCCAAGGGCAGGGTGTGCCAGGGCAGGTAACTTCGGAGGCTCAAAGGCAGGCTCGAGAACAAGGCTCCTTCCTTTTTTCTGTCCAATCAACTTGAGCCTGTTCTCACGGTCCCCAGACGGCCACTGCCACTGCAGACACCACGACAAGACGGAAGTGCCCACGGAAGTGCGTCTCTTCAGAAGAGCAAGGAAATTCCAGGAGTCCCTCGGCACACTCCCCCTCATGGGTCGCAGCGTCACCCTCCACCACTCTTTGGAGAGGGAAACATGGTCCCTGTCACGGCCTTAGACCCCTCAGGAATGGGGTGGAGTCAGGGGGGGACTAAACAAACCCAGGGCTCTGCCAGGAGGGAAGAAGGCTGTAGAATGGGCGGCCATGGGTGGCCCCCAAAGAGTGGGCAAAATGATTCATTTTTAAGTGATGATCCTAATGCCAGCAACTAACTACGTCTAGAAAGGGCTCTAGCAGGGGTTATTCCTTCACAAAGTGTCCTCGAGGGGTGGGAGCAGGAGGAGAAGTCTGCTAAAAGGGAAGCAACGGTCTCGACGGTCCTGCGGCGGTGAGAGCAAGATTCCAGTGCCGGGGGCAGAGCCTGGCCAAGGCAGGAACCCACCCGCAGTGCATGCCCTCCGTCTACACAGCTTTCTCAGGCTCTGCCACGTGCTCAGCTTTTGCAACCCGCCGCTGTGTGGCACAGGCAGGACAGCTTCATGCCCAGTTCGCTGGCGAGGGGGCTGAAGGGCCCCCAGCGGGTGGTGCTGTTGCTGGGACTAGAGCCCCGCTGCCCCGGCCTCCACGCCAGGCTCTGCTCAGCAGCCCGCGCCCACCACCCGGGTGCTCAGGGCTCAGGGCTCAGGGCTCAGGGCCAGCCAGCGAGGAAAGAGCATAGGGCAGGGGACGAGAGTGGGTAGGACTCAGAACAGGGCAATGGGCGAGTCTAAGAAAAATCAGAACAGAGACCATTCCTGAGGGACGCCGAGGGAGGGCGTGGGGAAGGCCTGTGTGCACGGCTTCAGCCTTGAGGCTTCAGCCATGAGCGGCATCCCGTGGCTGGACCACAATCGCCGGAACTCCCCCAGGGCAGAAAAGCTAGGCCTGTCCTGAGTGATGCCCCGGGATGATTCTCCAACGTCAACCAAAGTGGGGCAGAAGTGAAGACTTCGACAAAACACACATGTGTGTGCTCCTGCGCGCATGCGCGCACACACACACACACAGACACACACACACTGCCCCCTCAGGCTCCACATGCGCTGCAAAAACACTGTCCAGGCAGCAGGACGTCTGGGGCCAGTCTTGGTCCTGTATTAACGCACTCTGTGACATGGGCCACTTGATAAGCTTCTCTGGGTCTCGGTTTTACTGCCTCTAAAATAAAGGAATCGAGCCTGGCGATGTTCTTTTCTGCTCTGACACAGGGCTCTTTCCAGAAGACCTGGTTGATTTCCAAAAAAAAATCTACACGCAAACAGTAGTTAAATGGGTAAGATCAGAACAGGCACTGGGGTCCCTAATAGAGCTCTTTCCATACAAGCCCCACAGGGTGGCTGATCCCTGCAAACCTCTCGGTGGTGAGAGGGGGATTCCTGGAAGTCTCCAGGTGTTGGCTTGGCCAACAAAGCTCCAAAGAGGACACAAAAACCAATGACCCATCAGTATTTCAGCTTCCGTTCAGGGGTTCTGCCCAACAGCCCTCGGGCGCTCACCTCAATCAACCTCATTTCCCAAAGCTTGGAGAGAAGAGAATTAAAACAAACCAATAAAACCAAAACTAAACGAAAAATTGGCAACTGTTTTTCAGCCTAATGAGCCAAGTCAATGACTTCTTTCTCTCCTCTGAAAAGTACAAAGTGATCCCAAGTTACAAAAATGGTTTTGCTGCTGAATCTGCAGAATCCGCTGTACCCGCGGCTGCCCAGCACCCTCAGTTCCGGGCTGGGGCTCCCAGGCCGGCCCTGCCATGGGTGAAGTTTGCTGCAAAGGCTAATGTTGCAGCAACTTGCTGTGACTCAACTGAGTGACTCAGTGTGCCTTCTGGAAACAGTTACGCTAAGCTTTCATCTTCTTTAAACAATATGCAATGGGGAAAATAGCACATCCCCCAACCCAGCAAGAAGCAGAGCCATAGAACTTGCAGGATTCCCGAGGAAAACCAAGCCAGTGTGCAGAAGAGTCGTTCATGGGGATGTCACCACCTAACGACTTGCTAGAGAGAGTGACCCGACCTGGGTGAGGAGGCACGTGAGCCCATGAGCAGGGCAGTGGAAAGTTGACAGACAGATCTGTGGACTGGGTACCCAGACAAACCAAAGATTTGCTGACTTGCCACTAGGGTGGCAGGACCAGCTACACAACGTGCAGGGAGCCAGTGTGAAATACAAACGCAGGCCCCTTGTTCATAAAGCAGATAAAAAGTGCGGTGAAAGGTACTAAAACATAAGGCTTTTTCCTTTCTTCCACACGCTTTCTATCCACCTGCCATGATGCTTTTTTATTTGCTAGTTATTGTCGTGGTCCTTCGAGCATAAAGGTATTCACAAGGCAGCAAGTGCAGACACCCAGGGGCCTCGCAGCTCTGTGTTCTACCAGACTGTTACCAGGCTCCAAGTGGAGCTTTTTTCAGGTTCTTGGTGAAGGTCAGAAGAAAAGAATTTCAGGGTGCACCAGGTAAACCAAAGCAAGCAGCTTTTATCAAAAGTAAAAGTACACTCTCTCCAGCGAGAGGGAGCGGCTGGCTGGAAAAGAGCAGCGGCACCAGGAGGATGTGATTTTGGGCCTTTTGAAGTCTCACTAATTGAGGGGAGGACTATTCAAGACTAAGGAGTGTCTTTTACTAAGAATTTGAGTAGTAATTCCTAGAATGGGGTCCCCTCCCATTTTCATACTTTATATAGTTGTTTCAGAACTGTCATGGTGATTTCAAGGGTGGAGAAATTTAAAAACCACAATGCAAATGATATCGTAATTAACCAAGGTTCATGTAAAGGGAGCTAGACAGCTGGCAAGCCGGTTGAAGCCGGTTCTTGTCTGTGGTTATCGACCGCCCTCAGGTAGACTTTAACCCCTGCACCCAGTCTCAGCCATGTCTCCCAGCCTCCCACTCCAACAAGACCATGCATTGTGCTCTGGTTGAAGGTGGGGAAGTCTGGCCAGGTCTCTCCCTCTCTAAGGGCCCACCACCCCAACCCACGGAGGATGGATGACCCTCAGGGCATTGATGCTTCTGTGCAAGACGTGTCAGTTACCTGGACCAGGGTGAGGGAGGCTTGTCCCCACCCACTGACTCACAGAATGCCCATGGCGTCGTCGGCCCAGCCCAAGCCCTGCGCCACACACCACACCACCAAGATGCTGTGGGTCGTGCATCCCACACCCCTTCCAGGGATGGAGGGTAGCAATGACCACTGCACAGAGACAGGGCGGGGAAGATCAGGCAGGGCCAGGGGTCCTATGGGACCAGGGAGTGGGAAGACAGTAGGAGGACGGATCCAAGCCTCCCAGCCCCCTGAGCAGGCTGCATTATCTCATCGAACTTCACTTACGAAACAGAAATTCAAGGATAAAATCAGGACAGTGACCTTGGAGCAGAAGGCCTGTGAGTATGCAAGGCACACACCCATGAGGCTGGTCCCGCCAGGGGAGGAGGGTGTAGCCCTAGAGTGAGATGCTTGGGATCCAGACTAGAGAGGGTGAAAGTTATCAGTGATGACAAGGGCAAGGATAGGACCTTGACAAGGTCATGGGTAGCTGGGTGAGTGGAGGGGTGAGAGCAAGGAGCCACAAGGTTAGGACAGGAAGGATCTGCTACATGGGCACTAAGATCCCGAAATATATAGACTCAGAACACTGGTGTGATCGAGTTGCCATTGTCTGTTTCCCCACCTGCCAGGCTGTCACTGCTGTCCAGGGAGGGGAGTAGAAGAGACAGCACGGATGGGACGGTGGCAGGGTGGGAGAGGTTTAGGTGGGAGACAAAAGGGGAGAGACAGAAGGAGAAAGAGAACAGAGGACGGTTGTTCAAAAACAGAGAGAGCAAGAGAGCACGCACAAATGAAGAGAGGAAACCACCTTCCTCCTCACTGTTTATGAACACCACCACAATATTTAGTCTCCTTTAAGCTGTATCAAGAAATGTTTGCCATCTCAAGCATTCCCTTACTCTTGTTGTTTCAACCACAAAATGTCAACAATTGTATATGAGAGCCTAAGGACCAGTGACTGTATATATCCTGCGGCATTCAGAGGAGAAAAATCACGGTCTAGGTCAAGTCTAAGTGGGGTCTTCTCCATAGGTCAGCCTCTGCGATCCGACCCCTTTTATCCACCGACCTCGGTGTGACAGACGAGGCCATACAGGGTCTGGCCATGGCAGACGCTTAATAAATATTTACAAAATCAATGAATGACTACTGAAGAAATGAAAGAATGAACACTCTCCCTCAGGATCTTAAAACTGGGTGATGATTGGGATTAGCTAGGCCTGGCATTTCAGTTTGGGTAAGTGACTCTGGAGGTGGCCTGGTTTGCAGCTGTCAGCAAGGTTGCAGGCTCAGGGAGGGAAAGGGCCGCTCACATCAACCGGCTCCCAGTGGTGGGCACGGCTGCGGTCCTGGTCTGCTTGCTGGGCTCAGCATGCAGCACGCAGCACGCAGTGGTCGCTCAGTGTCTGCTGAACTGGACTGAAGACACTGGCTCCTCATTACCTAGGACCACTTAGAGCTGGTGTGAGCCCCACATGCAGCAAAGCTGCCCAGGAGATAGCATTTTTGAAAAATTTATTTAATAATTCTTAAAAGATGTATACCTTCCTCTATATAAAAATAAGCGGATATGGTCAACCACTAGAGGCATGTTATAATACATTACTTAAATATATATTCATGACATAAAGTGGGGACGAAGGGAGGGCCAATGGTTTCTGCGAGCTACCTGGTAGATAAAACAAAGAGGGAAATACCATGAGTCCCATGCTCCTGTTATCAGATTCTGGTGTTTTGTTTAACCAAAGTGACTTGTTAAATTAGCACATTTATTAGAATAATCAGTCCTCAATTCACAAGTAGGTCTTATTTCTCCCTTGCCATAGAAACAGGTCTGGATGATTTTAGAAAACTAGTTATGGGAAACTACATCTATCTCACTGTGAATGAGAGGTAACCAGATCATGATGAACCTCTGTACTTTCGGACTCTCAGGAGATTGACTACTTAAGACATCGGAGCTTTCCACAGTATGAGCAGGAACCCCAAAGAACCAAGGCCTATAAGAAATGTAGACAGTACACAGAGAAACAAGCTAACCAGAAATATTGGCTTGTGTTCTGGAAGGTTCTCATAAACTCCCTGGAAAATGAAAGTCTGCACTGAGTCCAAGATTCAGGTACTCCTGGCTGGGCAGAAATGGGAAACTGGGTAACTCCACCTGCAATGCTCATTCTCCCGCTTGTCCCCTCTGCTGGCTGTCTCTGTCCTTCCATCTCAGCTTGGAAGTTACCTCCTCAGATAAGCTTCCCTGCCTATGCTGACTACAGAGGTCTTCAGACCCCCAGAGCCTTTTACTCCTTCTGTTTGCTTCCCATGCTGTACTTATCTCTGAATTTAGTCCACTTCCCACATTCCCCCCGCTACATCTCAGGCCCCACGTCTGCCCACAGCCACTATATCCTCAGCACCTAACACAGTGTTTGGCCAAGACAGGTGCTCAGTGCACATGTATAAACAGGGGAGTGAATAAGGAATAACTAGGAATGAACAAACCAGACCTTAAAAGGTCTACGAGGATGTCAAAATTGGAGAGCAATTTATAAAACATCTTGGAAGTCGGGCAAACTCCTTTCCATCAGTATCGCAGAGAAATGGGCAAAAATAAGGCCTCCGGCTGCTCACTCCAGCAAGACTGAAGCTTTATCTTCAGGGAAGAAACACAACCCCTCTCAGGAGAAAGCACAAACAAAATCAGCTTCTCTGCCTTCCCTTGGCCACTTAGCACTTGGCCTCCCTGGGTTCTTGTGAGCAAATCCACCTCCCAGCCACTCTGCACTTCTTCAGGACAAGGCGTCAGTCACCTACCACTGGGGCTGACAAACTTTTTCTGCAAAGGGCCAGAAAGCAAATATTTTTGGCTTCACAGGCCATAGGGTCCTCTCCATCCCAACTATTCAGGTCTGCTATTGCAGGGCAAAAGCAGCCATACACACTACCGAAATGCATACTTGACTATGTTCCAATAAAACTTTATTTACCAACAACAGATGGAGGGCCAGATTTGGACCACAGGCTATAGCTGGCCAACCCTGGCCTCTAAAACACTGTCGCACACTAAACTGTCAAATAGAACCAATGTATGCCCCTCCCCTGCCTCCCCACCCACCCCCCCCCGCCATCCCCAGTGAAGAGAACAGGAGACGTTCCCAATGGGGCATCCACAAACTCAGTCCCAATGACTTGGGGATTGCTTTGTCAGAACCATAAATGATAGCCTTGATCCAATTCCCTGAAAATGGAGTGCCAAAGTGAAAAAAGGCATTACCATATTAAGATAAAAACATAGCCAAAGAATTTCCTTTAACAATCTACTAATTCTTGAAACGGGGCCAGAGAACACACGAGGGCTCCAGGCTTGAGAGTTAGGGAACCGAAATACTTCTCATGCCAGAGGGAGCTGCAGTGGGAGCAGGGAGGAGCCCTGTCCCCACCCGCGTCTGCTCGGAGGCTGGCACCGCATAAAAGGCAGCTTCGACGTCCCCGTCTGCGTGCACATTCCCTAATGGAGTATTGATTCCCACGCCCTAAAAGCGGTGCAGATCAATACGGTAATGGAAGCCTCATCCCGGCCACGGGTCTGCGGCGTCTTTCGCAAGCGTTAACGGTAGCCCCCTGCGTAATGGGGGAAGAAGAAGGGGGACCACAGAAAGAGCAGTACGGAGGGAGAGGGGCAAGAATCCAGAATGGAAAAACACAGAAACAAAATCAGAGGGTAGCCAGGGCGGTGCGAGCTGCACTCCAGGCTCCTGGTCGCTGTGCGGGGATGAGTGACAGACTCCGGAGGAGGAGGACGGGCAGCAAAGGCTCTGCGTTATCTGATCTGCTTTTGGACAAGCTCATGCGACTTAGCAGGCTGACGATTAGGTGGCCTCAGGAGAACCGGCATGAGTCACACGGAGCACCACTCCTCTCCCCTCCCCGACCCTCCTCGCCCAGATAACTCAGTGCAGACCTGCTGCTGCGTGCAGGGCCAAATTCTGGGACGGGCTGGGAGCAGACCAGGGGCTGCTTGGCAGCTTCCGGGACAATGCACACGAAAGGCCCCGGGGCGCACCCCCTAGTGACCCTGCTCTGAACTTCATGCAGATAGGGGTGTCAGCCTTCCTGCCCCTCCAGCAAGCTCAGCAGTAAAAGGACCCTCTGCAAACAAAGCAGCCCCAGCGCCCAGAGGTTTCGCTCTCTGGCCACTTCAAATAGGTCCCCGGGTGCCCTCTGCCCGAAGGTGGCCAGGGATTGGCACAGGCCTGCTGGGGGCAGGGAGGAAAGGAAACCATCTCACAAGCCTCGACAAGACCGTCTGCAAATATTTACCTGGTTGTTGGCGTCAGAGAAAAGCACCCACAGGAAACCTCACTGCCTCACCAGCGCTTTGAGCTACCACAGACCACAGTCCCAGTGTCACCCTGGCAGGGCCACGAGGGAGGCAGGCAGGGTGTGGGGGACACTGAGCAGGGAGGGTGGGGGGCAGCGGGGCAGGGGAGGCCGGGAGGGAGGGGGCCCCAATCAGGCCAGGCCTTCCAGATCTCTCTGTACAAACTGTGGAATTTGTAAAGGGTTTTGTATGGGATGGGAAGGACATGATCTGAAAGATGCTTTTCTCTAAGTTTCCTAATCAGCACAGCTGGAAAAACAGCTGTATCCAAAGGAACTTTCCCTCCTACCTTCTTCAATACATGCCATTATTTCTGCCGAACTCTGGCCCACAGGAACCAAACAGCTCTCTCTTTACTTTCCTCTCTCTCTCTCCCTCCCCACACTCCCTGAACTGTTGAAGAAAAAAAAAAAACTGCACGGAGAAAATGCTGCCATTGGATGAAAGTTAAAAATATTCTGCACACGGCCAGTGGCTCATGTTAAACACATTTGGAACCAGTCTGAGTCCAAGCTGCTTTCTATTAAAATGTTTACATGCACATGGCCCCGACTTTCTGCAGCTGCCATCCCTCCCCAGGCCAGGCCGGCCCCAGTCCTGGGTGCCAGAGGAAGAGGAGTTTCTGATTCGCACAGAAGCACAGGAAGGGGTTGGAGGGATGGGCCTGAGGAGCCCGAAAGGGGGCTGCTCTCTGTGCCCTCTCCCAGAAGTTCTTCTGGGTCTCAAAATTCAGCAGGCCCAGAGTGTGCACACGTGTCTGCTCAGCAGTGAAAAGCTAGAAGAGTCCTTTGGTCACAAGCCCAGAAACATCTCTGGCAACTTCAAGCCACTAGAGATGGGAGGGGAGCCCCAAGAATGGGAGAAAAAGCAGGCACGTTGGGCTCAGAGAGTGCAGGGTCTCGGCCGGGCAGCACGGGGTCTCGGTGGCAGGGGCTATGACAGCCTCACCCAGGTTAGTCTTTCTGGGGGTGACGCCAGCTACAGTCTGTGACTCCAACAGGAGCCTCTGCTTGTCCACAGAGGGTGGGGAAAGAAGTAGATGCCCGACGGAAACGCTGGTGCTGCTGCTCCCAGCAAACGGGGAAGCGGGGACAGATGTCAAGTGGACACACCAGCAGATGTCCACGCTCATGTCCACTTCAGTAAAAGCCTCAAGAATGCCACATTCAGGCGGGACAATGGCAGTCTGCCTCACGGAGAACCCTGCAGGGGGAACTGTGATGCCGGGAAGGAACTGAGCCCAGATTAGGAGCCACCAGCTTAGTCCCTGGGTCCTTGGGCATGGTGGGCCATGTCACCAGCTTCCCAGATTATCCCTAAATGGCCCTGGGCAGGGGGTGGCTGGGCCATGGTCTCACATGACAAGGCCCCACATGGAGTGATTTTCCTGCCTCACGCCTAGTTCTGGTTGGTTCTGTTCTGCCCTCTCTTAAGTGTTCCTGATCTGTTTTTTCCCTTTTCTTGTCCCAAGCTGACACAGGGCAAGGCACGCTCATACCCACCACAGCCCCCCACACATGTATTCAACCGTGTGCTGAGCAACAACTCTACGCTCCCATTCCCGAGGTGGCAGGCTCCGTCCAAGCCGAGCCTCGTTACAAACTGGACCCTCCCCGCAAATAACCTATCACCGAAGCAAGGGAACAAAGGAGAAAGAACTGGAAGAGATGTTTTCACTCTGCCTACTTCCAACTGCTATCAGCAAAAAAAAAAAAAGGAGTTTAGTCAGTGGAAAAACAGCCTTTTGTGCGGGTGCCTGCAATTTAATATCCTTTCATTTCCGGTTCCATTTTGAAAAGCCACATCAGGTCAATTTCGACTTTTCAAGCCCCCTTTTTTCAGGCTTGAAACACATGTCAAACAGCATGCTGCTGGCCGAACAGCTAGGTTCCCGGGACAGGCAAGAGCCACGTCAGACTCACTCCGTGAAACTTCTTGTCCACTGAGATCATTCACATCTTGCCTGGACATGTCAGGGATGACACCAGGAGACAGTCTCCACCTTGGCTCAAAATCAGAAAAGAATACCCGCAGGCCAGAAGCAGTTGCACGGTATGCGCCCACACATTCCAGACATGGGATTGCTCAGGGGGAGCAGCTCACGCAGGGTCCAGCCCGGCGCCCAGCCGCACGCGGCCGTGGTCCCCGCTGCGGGCTGCCTCCCAAGGGCTCCGCTGGGCTGGCGAGTCCCCACGTGTGGCCGCAGCTGTGCTATTCTGGCCGGCCTCCTTCCGGCGAGCCTACCACATCCTGGACACCTTTCTAGCAGAGTGTTCCCAAACGGGGACGTGCCAGCCTCCCCATGGGCTATTTAAGGTCAAGCTGTCCCATCACACCCCTCCAGCAATGGCCGTGGGTTTGGGCACCTGGGCAGCACAGCCCGGCTGGCTCAGGGAGCTGGAGGAATGAGGTGTAGCTGCACGGCCTCACATAGGTTAGCAGCGTTCTCTGAGCCCCTATTTCTTCCTCTCTAATATGGGGATAACGCAGCTATCTTGCAGATTGGGTGAAAGTTAGAGATGAGGGCAAGGCCCAGCCCAATTATCTTGCAACCAATAAACACATTTCGAAAGATTGTTGCTAGAAATTGTTGCTAAAAGATTGTTGCTAGTTGTTGCTAGAAATTCCGAGGTAACCTAACAGAAATAACACGCAACTGCGACCTCACTAAAGCCCACACCAGGCACAGAGCCCGTATCTAACCTGGGCGTCTTCGGCCGTGCCTGGCGACAGAGCCACAGAGAGGGTACAGGAACATCGGGGAAGGAGGAGAGGCGGTGTACATGTGTGAGCCGATGGTTTTCCAAAATGCTGGCTACGAGGGAGCCTGGGCTCAGGCAGCAACCTGGTGCTATTACAGAAAAAAGAAGGAGATCCAGAATCCAGAACCCAGAATTCTACTGCCCAAACAGTACATGCAGGGCTGTTTCCAGAAGCCGGCATATCTAGCGTTCTGTCCAGTAGCACACAATGTGCCACCTTGTCTGACCTCACAGCCAACTCCAGGTAAAGTGAGGCAGGCAGAGACCTGGACAAGAGACCTCGCCTGGCTCAGTCTCTGGTCTCTTCCTTGGCCAGACACAGGATTCCAACCTACCCTGATTCATCCCTCCATCTGAAGTCTAGAAAATTATAAGAATGTGAAGAATCCAGAAAACACAGCTCATTCCTATTGCACACGCCACGCAGCAAGCCGAGCCTCCGTGATCAATGTGCCAAGGGACGGGGATTTTTTCTGAGCCCATAAGAACCGTATTTCATTCCAGCCATGTAGACTTTGCCAAAAAAGATCAACAGAGCAAAAATGATTGCAAGAAGAATATTTAAATAGAAAGCATTTTCAAATACAGCATTTCCCAAACCGAGCTCACTCTCAGTTCTGCCCCTCCCACCTAAAAAAACTTATTGCTCAGATCATTCTAATTTAGGCAAATAGTGGTGAGACCACACTCATTTGTAGGCAATCCTTGTGCACATTAGCACATTAAAGGCTCTGACAAGTTCTGTAAAGAAGAAATCCATTAGCTTTGTTTTAATTCAAGTTTTCCAAAACTTTCTGAGTATGGGACATTGTTTTAAAACACATCTAATAATCCTACAAAATCCCTGATTTGGAAGACCTGCTTTGTTTTCAAAGCAGCTATTTACATGTTAAGGATGGCTCGATCTGCAACCCGATAAATACTGTACACATTGTGAACAGTTGACCTGTCTATGGAGGATGAATAAAAATCTGCAACAACAGTTGCCTCAGGATCAGGGATGGGAGGAAGACTCAGTTTTCACCGCTTACCTACCCATTTCTTTACAAACCTATTGATTTCTTTTATAAGCATTTAAAACACTATTTTATTAATAAAAACTCTCTGATCTGACAGCCTGGCTTCTCAGAGGCCTCCCTGAGCCCCTGCCCCTCCCCAAGCCCCGGCCACACTCAGCATGCCATCGGAGCCCTCCTTTGGTGCAGACTCGACTGGTTAGGGCCAGCTTGGCACACTCCCTGGGAATCTCACGACATCACAAAGCTCTGCCGCCTGTGCCATTTCTAGGTTTTACCCCGGTTTTTCCCAGGGCACCTACAGGCAGGAGCACACTCAGACGGGACTGGGGGACCCGCTCACCTGGTGGTCAATTTTGATAAGTGCAATGTCTGCTTTCTCATCCACGTCCTTGATTTTGGCTTCGTAGGTGGCACCGTTCTTCAACTCAACTTTGACCCGGTGCTTGTTGGTCACCACGTGGGCATTGGTCACGATCAGTCCGTCTTCTGACACGATAAACCCGGACCCGCTAGCCACTGGCACCTCGCGTTTAGAAAAAGGAAGCCTGGAACCCAAAGGAGTACACGCTTAAGCCCGAAACACCTTAAAATGGACATTTCAACACATGGACCAATTGGTTCTGCAGTAATGACACACCCCTGGCAATGGTTACTTTACATATTGGGTTTAACACTTAAAAATCTAAACGTATGCCAATTTTTGCATGCATCAAAACATTCCACGTAGGGAATGTTTTGGGAATCTTTGGGAATCTCTTCAGGGCCAGAGGCTCTTAAAACATCTAGAAGGGTTAAGAAGGTAGATTTATATAGTGAAAGGGGAAAACATTGTAAGGGAGAAATGCTCATCTTAATGTAGGAACGTATTCGATGACACTTTAATGTGGCTCAAAAATGGCTCTGATGATTTGTTAATGGCGGCGTTTATTGGTGAAAGGGTCAGAGGTGACAGAAAGAAGGAAGCTCTCTTTACTTGCGAAACAATTCAATGTGAACCACGGCCGGGGCGATCTTCTCCACCACGTCAGCAATGAAGTTGTATTTATGGCGCAAACTATTGGGATCTTCCTGCCCTGAGAACAAAAGCAAAGAAAAGAGATTTAAGGATCCTGGGCTTTGTGCTGTGATCACCTGGAGAAAAGTACGGTCGGGGGAGCCAGAGGGCACACTTGGTCTCTGGAAGTCTGGAAACAGCAAAGGTCCTCCCGGCTCCCAGGGAAGGCGGTGAGCTCCAATAAAGACCTCTTAGCCTGGGTGCTCTCCTCTCAACACTTTCACCACAAAAACACTGAGCAGAGGCACCAGCAAATGCCTCTGCCCCCCACCAGCCTTTGCACGAAGGTAAAATCCAGGTAAAATCCAGGGGGAAAAGTCATCTAAGTTTACCATGCAGTTGTTTACCAAAAATAGAGGAGGAGAGTCTTAACTTTTGCTCTTGGATTTAAGTCAAGGTACTGTATAGAAATTGTATAAAATCAGTATGGAAGTTCAGTGTTGCTTTTCTTGCTCAGTGATTTTAAAGAAATTGAGTAGTTCCTGTGTGATTTGTTTTTTTTCTTTTCTAAACTGCATTCCTATGGCCACCTAAGGCATGCCTCTATATATTGGCTACTACAGTATTTCAGAAAGTGTTTGAGATATTTCTTTAATTATGTACAGTCCAAATGTTGGTGTTTTGTATGGATCACAAGTGCAGCATTCCTTAATTCATTCTGCTATTTGTTACATAATTGTTATTTAAAAAAAACAAGTATGTATTGCATGAAAACATTATGAACTTTTTCTCTTAGTTTAAATAAACTCCAAGGTAACTGGACTTCTAAAGCACTTTTCTGTTTGCCTGATATCTACTTTAGCAATAATTTTTTTTTTACAACCCTCTGATTCAACAAAGTAAATAAAAGTATATTTTATCACTGTTAAGCAGCTGTTAATGTCAATTTATTTTATACTCATGTTTTTAATATTCAGAAACTTACTAAATTATTCTGAAACTCGGTTCTTTCACAAATCAAGAGTGGTGTATCTCATAGCATATTGTATAGGGTGAGATCTGGAGTGGGAAGTAACAAGCTTTTTCTAAAATACATTTTGAGAAAATGAAATCTTTTTTATGTAAATAGCTTAAGTCTTGCATCTTGTCCCTTCTTGCCTATGTGATGAAAAATAATTTCTGTAAATACCTAGTTGATTTTGACCACGAAAAACCTTGGGGCTACACTTGACTATTCCATCCCAAAGTCAAAGTTAAACTAATGTTTTCTTAAGTCCTGTTCTCATTATCAGCCCACATGTTTTAATTTGGTCTCATGAGCTATGTATGAGTGAGGTTCCTTTCCCAGTTAGACTAAGGTTTTCTTTACAATTGTAGTCCACCTTCTCCAAATGTTCTCTGTAGATTTGTGGCATTTGTGAATTTTACTCCAAGAACTCTGGGATATAAGAAAAGTCACTTTATTTTTTCTAAATAAAGTTAATCTGACTATTGACATAACAGGAAATTCAGCCTGTGATTATTGGGATTGCCATTAGCTCAAAGATGTGTAAAAATCCTGAAGGAAGATTATGCAAAGTAGAACATTCAGGGAGGTCCCTGGTCTACAGTCATTTGACAGATGTTTATTAAGTGCCTACTGTGGCAGCTAAACAAGTCCCTGTCCTTATGGAGCTAAATACAATAACAAAATCCCTGACAATATCCACACCCCTTTTTCTCCCCTTCCTCTTTGTTTTTGGGGAAAAAATTATGGGAAGGTTAAGTGTTAATTTGGTTAGGATATGCCAAAATTAGGGAAACTTCTGGGCTAGACCATACTTAAACCTCAAGAAACAGTCAAAAGTGTTTTATCTTCCATAATATTCTGTCAAATACAATGTCTAAGCAACCAACCATCCTTTCTTCTTTGGCTCCCTACTCTTTCCCCTCCTCTCCCTTTTCCTACCTTCCTTCATTCCTTCAGTAACTACTGTACATCAGCTATGTGCCAGGCATTGTTCTAGGTACTGGGATAGAGTAGGGAACAAAACTGTCTATTAGAGCGTAAGTTCAAATGGGAGGAACAAACAACAAATATATAACATGTCAGGAGTGATAAGTGCTATGGAGAAAAATAAAGCTGGGTAAAAGGGATAGGGAGTAGCAGACAAGGGATGTCATGGGCTATCGTTGTGATGTATAGAGTGGGTAGGAAAAGGCATCTTTGATGAAGTAGCATTTGAGCAAAAACCTGAAGTGAGGAGAGCGTCATGGGAATTTGTGGGGCAAGAGTAATACAGACAGGAAATACCAAACTGCAGGGCCCAATGGCAGGGGCATGCAGGCACGTTTGAGCAATAGCAAGGAGCCATTAGCAGGTTGGGCAAGAGGGACAGTGAGTTTTTTAATGTCCCTATTGTCAATCTCTCACAACATTTATTCATGGGTTGTTTACAATAAAGGATATAAAGTTTAAACTTTTTGATATTTTGGAAAGTAACAAGGCAGAAAGTTCCACTTAAACACACCAATTCATGTTTGTGCTCTTTCAAACCACACTAAAGTGATAATAAAGAATTTTTTTAGAAGACGGACCTAAATAGATAAAAAGAATCAGAGAGGCATACCCTTGAGCCCAGGAGTTTGAATCTAGCCTGGATAACATATCAAGACCCTGTCTCTAAAAAAATAAGAATCAGAGAAGTGATAACAGCTATAAAACTTTAGAAGCTGGAAAACTTGTAAATGAGTAGTATATGACTAGGCAAACCTGAGAAAACTAAAACTTAAGTTGACAATGGGATAATGACGAAAGCATGTGAATTTGCACCACAGAGCCCAGAAAGACTAGGAAGTAGAGGTAAAGTGGGACTGAAACTAGAATTACCTAGAAGTCTGTATTGAAGCAGATAGACTCTCAAATCACCCTCACCATGTCACAAACCTTGGCAGTTCTCATTCACCCCTGCAGGAGACTGCACGTACACACACAGCTGAGTGCAGGTGTACTGAACTAAGAGCCAGGAGATCACCCTACATACCTCTGAATGCTGAGACCTCAGCCCACTTTACATCTGAGCTCCCAGATTGTTAGTAAACAGACTTATACTCCATCTTGTCAGGCAGGAGATTCTAGCCTATTCTTCTTTAGGAAAATTAGCCTATAAGAAAAGACCTACAGTTAATGATGTTTTAAGGTTTCCCATTGATGTGGACAGTCCATATAATCCTCCACTAAAACTGCTTTGTGGAAAAGTCCGTCCCGTGCACACAGAGCTTCCAGTCAGGTTTTTAGAGCCTCACACATGAGCAGACAGCCAAAAATCACCAAACATTTGAGGAGAGATTCTTATATAAAAAGTATGGACCAAACAAAAATCAAACTTTCAGGAATAGCATTAAATATAACATTTTTAAAAAATGAAAGTTATCACTATCCCCAGTATATCAGACACCTCTCACATTTATCACGGCCAGGCGTGGTGGCTCATGCCTGTAATCCTAGCACTCTGGGAGGCTGAGGCAGGAGGATTGCTTGAGCTCAGGAGTTCAAGACCAGCCTGAGTAAGAGTGAGACCCCTATCTCTACTAAAAAACTAGAAAGAAATTAGCTAGACAACTACATATATATATATATTAGCTGGGCATGGTGGCACATGCCTGTAATCCCAGCTACTCGGGAGGCTGGGGCAGAAGCAGAATTGCTTGAGCCCAGGAGTTTGAGGTTGCTGTGAGCTAGGCTGATGCCACGGCACTCTAGCCCAGGCAACAGAGTGAGACTCTGTCTCAAAAAAAAAAAAAAAAGCCCTCTTGGCCCACCACTTACTTTAGCCACTGCTGTAGTAACCAATTCTTCATGATCCTGACCAACTTCAGCTACTACTGGATATTGCCTTGTTTTGGGTCCTAGCTGTAACCTCCTGCTCCCTGCCCGGGGACTTCTCCCTACCCCAGCTTAATGTTGTGGGAACCCTCTTGGTATTAACATGTGCACTATTTGGAGGTGAGGGAAAACTAACACCACCCTGTGAGCAGAATAAATGCTTCTCCCTTTTTAAACCTTAACAGACAGTTCTGAGAATTATTTCAAAAGTATTACTCAGAAAGTCCCATGGGACTTTCTATAGCCAGTTGCCTATAGCAGTAACCAACTCCTTAATACATCCTTTTCTTGACTTTGCCCCTTGCTCTGTTTAGTTCATATCCTCTGCACCTTCCTGGGACTACATTCCCCCAAAATGACTTGTGTGTAAGCCTTTGTCATGGGCTATGCTTTCAGGGAACCCAGGCTAAGTAAGATACTCAGGGAAGTAAAAGATAGAAAAGTAAGGGGCAAAAAAGGAACATATGAGGAATTACAGGTTCTTGGATATATTTTTAAACATTATAAAAAATATTTAATGGAAGGGTTGGAAGATAAAGTTAAGAGGATTCCTAAAAAGTGGAATAAAAAGACGAATAGATGGAAGGACCTGTGTCCCTGGATGTAAAATCACCTTGGTCTCCATTTTTATTAAGATAGTGCAATTTGGACTGGGTGACCAAGAAATTACAAGCACATTGAAGGCTTTGTTACAATACAGTCCCTCAGTGGTTGAGAAATGAACCCTGTGAAGATTCAGGGTCTGCCATATCAGTGAAGTTTATAGGGCTCCAAAGGTCTGTGATACCCCTTTCAAAGTTTTATTGCATTTTATAACTTCCCCAATCAGAGGCGAGCACAATGGTTGGTAGGCCTCTTCGGATTCTAGAGGCAGTATATTTCATATAAGGACACTATTCCAGCCCATCTACACAAACAGCTTCTAGCTCTGAGTGATGCTCAGAACAGAAAAGCGCTCTGTAGCAGGTCCAGGCTACTATGCAATTGATTCTTCCTCTTGGACCATATTACCAACAGACCCAATGGTGTTAGAGCTCTCAGTGATGGGAATAGATACAGTATGGTGTCTTTGGGCGTGCCTCAGTTGGAGAATCACAACACAGGCGCCCCAGGATTCTGCAACCAAGCCGTGCCACCTATAGTGAAAATGATATACCATTCGAAAAACTGTACCTTGGATGCTACAAGGCCCTGGTTGAGACAAGTGATCATGCATCCCAAACTGAGATGGGATCTATCCAACTCACAGAGTCATAAGGTTAGGCAGACCCAGCAACAGGCTGTGGTAAGACAGAAGTGGTATGTGGGAAAGAATGGGGTCAGAGGGTACAAATTAGGTGTAGGAGTTCTGGCTCCAATTTCATTGTTCACTATTGAACGGTGTCTTTTCCTCAGGCCTGGGTAAGATAGTGGTGAGGAGAAATCCTTCCAATGGGCAGAGCTTTGAGTCATGCGCATGGGCATTCTGGATGTGAAAATAAAAGTAGCCCAAGGTAAAAATATATATATGATCATAGGCAATGGCTAATGGCTTGACGGGTTAGTCAAAATGATTAGAAGATCAGGAACAAGGAGGTTTTGATAAGAGGCATGTGGATGGACCTATGGGAATGAGCATGAAAATACAATTTATTTATTTGTTTGCTTGTTTATTTTCCCAGCATATTGTGGGGGTACAAATGTTAAGGTTACGTATATTGCCCTTGTCCCCCCTCCCCCATCAAGTCAGAGCTTCAAGCATGTACATCCCCCAGTTGGTGCACATCACACTCATTATGTATGTATACACCCATTATGTATGTATACACCCATCCCCTCCCCCACACCTGACACCTGATAAATGTTACTCCTATATGTCCACTTAGGTGGACATATAGGTTGATCAGTTAATACGAATTTGCTGGTGAGTACATGTGGTGCTTATTTTTCCATTCTTGGGATACTTCACTTGATAGAATGGGTTCCAGCTCTAGCCAGGAAAATACAAGAGGTGCTATATCACTGTTATTTCTTATAGCTGAATAGTACTCCATGGTATACATATACCACATTTTATTAATCCACTCATGTATTGATGGGCACTTCAGTTGTTTCCACATCTTTGTGATTATGAATTGTACTGCTATAAACATTCAAGTGCAGGTGTCTTTTTCATAGAGTGACTTTTGTTCTTTTGGGTAAATGCCCAGTAATGGGATTGCTGGATCAAATGGTAGATCAACTTGTATCACTTTAAGGTATCTCCATATTGTTTTCCACAGAGGCTGAACAAGTTTGCATTTGAAAATTTTGAATCGTATGTTACACATCAGAAAGCATTTATCTCAGCAGAAGCTCTATAGAGTCAAATAGACAGAAGGACTCAGCAAAGTGTCAGTCTGCCTCTGTTACTGTCCACTGCAGCGTTGACACAATGGTAACTTGACCACACTAGCCATGGTAACAAGGATGGAGGCTACACATGGGCCTAAGAGCACGGGCTCCTACTCAGCTAGGCTGATCTAGCTATTGCTTCTGCCAAATATCCCATCTACCAGTAAGAGACCAAAGCTCTGCCTCTCATACAGCACCGTCCCTTGAGGCAACCAAGCAGCTATGTGGTGGCAAGTAACTTTGGACCTTTTCCATCTTGGAAAGAGGAGCAAATTAATCCTGAATGGAATTGATGCATATTCTTTATATGAGCACATCCTTCCTGGCTGCATGGCCTCAAGTAACAACACTATCCAAGGACATACAAAAAGTTTGGTTGACCTATATAGGATTCTACATAACATCACAAAGGACCATGGAATCCATTTTTCAACAAAGGAGGTACTGCAGTGAATAGAGATCCAAGAGATTGACTCGTCTTGCCACAAGCCGTGAAATCCAGAAGCTGCTGGACTGATCGAGCAATGGAATGGCCTTTGAAAGGTACACCTGAGCACCAACTTGGAGCTGATACTCTGCAGAGATCGGCATATTCACAGGATGTAACATACACCCTAAATCCACAACCATTATATGGTGCTGTGTCCCCAGTAGGTGGGCTCCACAGTTCCAAATACCAAGGGGTAGAAGTAGAAGCGGCCCCACTCACCACTCCCAGTGACCCACTTGAGGAATTTGTGCTTCCAGTCCTCACAACTCTAGCATCTATGGGTGCAGAGGTCTTGGTTCCTGGAAAGGAAATGCTTCTTTCAGAGAAACAACAAGACACACATTAACTTCTAATCCACAGCTGCCCTCTAGTTATTTCAGGCTCCTCATATGAAGATACAAGTTGGAAAAGAAAGGAGCCCCCATCCACCATTCCTGCACAGCTCATTGATGTCTGACCAAAAAGATGTTTTTCAGGGAACAGTAAATAATAGTTATCATGTGTCATCTAGTGGAAATCACAGCCATCTTGGAGATGGATTTAATTAGGCCCCTACTGCTTGCATTCTTGCCATTGACTTAACACAGCTCACTCAGTGAGACTCCAAAGCCAGATGTTAAGTATGGTGTGTGTGTGTTGTGTGTAGGGGGAGAGAGGAAGAGAGAGAGACCAACCTGAAGATTATTGCAGGTGAGAAAGAAGTAAGGATACCTATTCGGCTACTACTTTTGTAAGATCACAGGATTTAGGGAATACAATTTCTGTGTTAGAATTAGCTTCTGTAATAGATTGCTCCATAGAAATTAATGAGATTGGGAACAGGGAAAAAAGGAACTCACTGACCTCTCCGATTTCAACCATTCACACTTCAACAGTTCCCTTCACTTTGGGCCCATTGTAAAATAATCCTTTGGCAGTACTTGAAAGAATCTTCTGCACTGCATGCCTCAGGATGATTAATTGCATGGCTTCTAGAGTCAAAATGTCTGCTTTCTAATTCTAGCTTCATCTCCTCTTAAACCAAATAATCTCCTGTAAACCTCAGTTTTCTCATCCATAAGTGGGAATGCCAATGGTATTTACCCCATAGAATTGATGGGGTAATCATGTGATGATTGCATGAACTGATTCATGTAACATGCTTAACACAGTACCAAACACAAGGTCAGCATTTAACGAAATGGTAGCTTTTTTTGTTTTGTTTTGTTTTAATTTATGTGCCTTTGCTTCAGGGGAAGTCCGTACAAATACAGAAGGAACCTGACTGGTTAGTAAATATTTTCACTTTCAAATGTTTTTTCTGATTGGAACATGCCCTTCTGGAACCTACTTTTTCAGACACCTTCCTTAACTATTCAAGCTCCTGAATTTTGGTTTGCTGAGAGGTCTCCTCACCACCACACCAATCTCCCCCGGGGTTGGGGAGAGGCTGCATATTTCAGCACAGAAATTAAGATCAGAGCATTTTCCACAGTAAAGCTATTTTAGTTTGAGGAGGCAGGAATTCTAATTATGATGTTTAAAACTGTCCTTGTAGTGTATCTTTTCAACTTCCTAGAGTTTATTTTTACAGGTGTTTTCATATTCCCATGAAACAAGAAGAGACACTAGTACCCAAACCTGAAAAACATTTATCCTGGGATTATTAGCCATACGTGTGGTTTTTTTCCAAAGCCCCCAAATATGGAGGTTCAAATAGATTATTTTCATATTCCATCCTTTGATACTAACCACACTACTATATCCCAATGAACTGGCCCTGTTAATATTGCCTGGGCCTCCCAGGGAAAGTTGTCCCACTTTGACTTTAATTAGATGTCATTTCCTAAACATATGGTATACTTTATACCAGGTATTGATAGAAACAACAGAAGCTGGTTACTCACTATTCCTTCTATCCTTAAGCTGCTTTTCTAGTGAGCTACAATGGAACATGCAGATTTAGAGACAATGGTAAAATTATTAGTAGTGTGAAAAGAGCTCCTAAACAGCTTTGTAATGTGGAAGTCATCATCCCAATTTTCAATGGACCGATGCTACATGTGCCCTGTTCAAATGATCTTCAAACAGTACTTTTAGATCTGATTGCAGTAAAATCCAATAACCTAAAGTAGCAGATTTTTAAATGACAGAGATTAGCTACTCTGCAGTTTTGGAGGTTTGAAACAATGTGCAGATGTGTTTGTTTAGTTCACTTATAGCGGCACCTGTAATAGGCCACCTTGTGCCAAGAAGATCTCTTATACTTGGCACAGTCCCAATCACTACTTTCAGATTCATTAATAATAAACTCTTCTTTTAAATGCAGCTATCACTTATCACAAGCCTAATTCACAAGAGCTAGTGACGTGTTATGCTAGGTAGGAGAGGCATAGTTTTGGAGCACAGGGCGTTATAAGGGAGGACGCCGCTGGGGAAAGGTTTCAAAAGGGACTGAACGACCACCGAACACTGCTGACAGAAGATGCAGAGAGAGCAGGATTTCTCCACTTTGGCACCATGGACATTTTGGGCTGGGCAGTTCATCATGGCGGAGGCTATCCTGCGCATTGTAGGATGATTACCTGCAGCAGCCCTGGCTTCTCCCCACTAGATGCTGGTGGCAGCCCCGCTCCAGATGTGACAGCAAAGATTTCTCCAGACACTGTCCAACAGGACCTGTGTTGCAAAATCACCCTCAGTTGGGAACCCTTGAAAGAGAATTCAGAGTTCTGGAGAAACACTTGATATGGTCTGTACTTTGTTAGGGCCCTGCTGGCAGCTGCACCAACTATGAGCTACTGAGAAGTATTTGTCATATGCTGTCAAGAGGCTGAAGTTTAAAGCCCTTCTCAGTTGGATCCCACTCTATGCTTCTTAGGGCCTACTCTCTTCCCTGAATGCCAGTGTTTTCCACGATACTCATTAGGGGATTATGAAGTCAATTTAATGTGTTCCAACCAGCATTTTTTTTTAAAAAAGAACTAATGGAATAGAATAAAAGAATACAGAAAATACCAGTATATTCTCTTTATGTCTGTTTGTGTGTGCACAACTGTATGCTTGCTCACATTGGATATTGATATAAAATGTATTTCTCACCAAGAGTTGTAACCAAAAATGTTGAGACTCCCTGTTTTATTTTAACATATACCCTGGACATACACCTCTCTCCTAATCCCTGATGTATTAGTGTCCTATTGCTGTAACAAATTACCACAAGCTAAGCAGCTTGAGATAACACAAGTTTATTCTCTTTCAGGATGTCAGAAGTTGTAAATCAGCTTCACTGCACTAAAGTCAAAGTGTCTGAGGGCTGGTTCCTTCTGGAAGCTCAAGCACAGAATCTTTCCTTTGTATTTTCTGTAGAGCTGCATTCCTTACATTTCTTAGCTCGTGGCACCTTCCTCCATCTTCTGAGCCAGCAATGTGTCATCTTCAAATCTGTTTGTCCTCTTTTCATGTTCCCTTCTTCTCTTCTGCCTTCCTTGTATAGGGACTCTTGTGATTGCATAGAACCCACATGGATAATCCAGAGTAATCTCTCTATCTCAAGATCCTTAATTTAATCACGGCCGCGAAGTCCCTGTCGGCACATATAATAACATTTACAGGTCCAGAGAAGTAAGACATGGACACCTTGGGAGGGCATTATTCAGTCTACCCACCCAGCCTTTGCTCTGCCTGTTCATCCATCCTTCTCCTCTGCACCTACTCAGATTGGCACCTCCATCAAGGCTTTCGTCTCACCTCCCAGAACTGGAAATGCAGAGTGAGAAAGAACCTTAGCTTTCTCATCTGTAAGATGAGGAGGTTAGGCTAAACCAATGGTGTTAAAGGTTTTTTCCTGAAGTTCTTAAAAATTTTTTTCACACATAATTTTCCTTGGTGTGACAATATGTAAATAAGATGAAAGTTGAACTACTCTGCTCCCCCTACAGGGACGTGCCCAGTTTCTCATGGTGGAATCATCCCATTTGCATCTATTTCTGTTGGAGTGAATAGTCTCCACTTTAAATTCCTACCTTTACAAATGAGGCCTAGAGAGGTGAAATGATTGTTTGTGGAATGGGCTCTCTGCTATTAATCAGTTGAGTCATTATCATCAGGTTGCAGATACTCTGGGCCTCAATTTTGTTACCTACAAAATGAGCGTTGAGGGACGACTTCATAAAGAAGTGGGATTTGAGATGGCCTATATGAGAAGCATTTGAATTGGTAGAAAGGAATAGAATATTGTGGTAGGTAGAATTTTTTAAATAGTCCTAAAGATCCCTGCTTCCTGGTGTACAAACCCTGAATAATCCCTTGATGTGGGCAGCACACGTGAATGTTACGGAATTTCACTTCTGGGACTAGGTTACATTATGTGGCGAAGGCCAAGTGATTTTGCAGATGTAATTAAGGTTCCTACTCAGCAGCCTTTGAATTAACCAAGACAGACATTATCCTGGGTGGATCTTGTCTAATCAGGCAATACCTTTAAAAGAGAGTCGAGGCATTCGCTGAAGGGAGAGATTTGAAGCAAGAGAGACACACTTCTACTAGCCTTGAAGGAGTAAATTGCCTCACTGGGGAGCGGGCCACGTGGCAGGAAACTGTAGCCTGAGAGAGCCGAGGAGCTGAGAGAGACCATCAGCCGACAGCCAGGGAGAAAACAGAGGCCTGTCGTAGAACTGCAAGGAACTGAATTCTGCCAACAACCAGACAGCTTAGAAGAGGGTCATGAGCCTCAGATGAGATCGTAGCCCTGGCCAGCCCTGGCCAACATGTTGGTCCCAACCTTGTGAGACCCTGAACAGAGGATGGACTCCAGGCCCTTGGAAACTATAAGGTTATAAATGGGTATTGTTTTATGCCTCTAAATTTATGGTAATTTATTATACAGCATAGAAAATTTTATAATACAGGCATTCAAGGGTATCAACAGAGCAGAATCTAAACTATGCTGATGTAGTACATGAATATTAATATTAAAATTAAGTGATTTTATGCAACAAGATGGAGGAATCTCAAATGCATTTTTGCTAACTGAGATAAACGAAACCCAAAAGGCTGCATGCTGTATGATTCCATTTATGTGACATTCCATATAAGACAGAACTGTAGGGATGAACAACGGAACCACGGTAATCAAAGGCTAGGGCTGGGGAAGGGAGGCTGCAAAGGGCAACAGGAGGGAATTAGGGGTCAGTGAACCGTTCAGTACTATGATCGTAGTAGCTGATACACATCTCTATGTGTTTGTCAAAATCCATATGCTGGACATCACAGGGAGTGAATTTTACTCTATATAAATTTAAGCATAAATTTTAAATTAAGTAATTTTTAAAGAGTTACACATTGTGTATTTGGAGTCTGGAAGTTCTAGTAAAGGCGATTTCCTACTCTTGTCCTCTGAACACTCTGTCACTCTTATGGAGTCAGAATCCAGCCAGGAAAACAGTAACCGCACTATATTTCAGGAAGATTTGGGATTGAGTACAGGCAATTGGTTACATAGAGGAGGACTGAGAGAGCAAAGAGGAATATCAGACTAACTCAGAAATGGTAAGTGCAGGAAAGAAAGGTAGGTGCCGAGGGGTGGGGTCCTGACGTGTTGGTGTTCAGACTCGGGCAGGTGCTGGCCGGCTGCTCCACTGCCAGCCTCTCTCAGGGAGCGTGGCCCTTTCTGGAAGAATCAAAAAGAACTAGTTGGCAGCAGCAGTTGTAGTCAATTGTCACCCAACAACTTGGGTGACTTTGACAAGAACGGGAAAGAGCAGGAAGTTTCTTCTCCCGCCCTCCAGTCTCTTTTTCTTGGTAGAACCGGGGAGCCAGCTGGCAAAGGAGTCCTGGACAATCAGTTCGCAGAGTCCTAGTTCCAGTGTTACAGAGCAGGGTGCAGAACAGAGGATTTGGAGCTGAGAGACAAGTGATAAAACAATAATACTAATAAAGGCACCCAGTCTCCCAGACTGCATTCACAATCGCATAGAGGCAGATCAGAAACATGCTGTGCTGGCTGGTGACCAGTGTCAAAGCTGCAGGTGGGGGCGGGGAGCAGCCACATGCCCGGCATGCAAGTCCAGACTGACGTTGCTCCACTGATGGCACGGGGGCCACTAACATCACACACAGTCATCCAGTGTCAGCCTTGAGATGCACGAGATGATATTTATTTACCCAAGAGGGTAAATAAACAGGAAAAGTTGCTTTAGTCATTCCTACCAGCTGTCACTGTAAACACAATGGGTTGTTCTTTTGAGATGAGATAAGGAAAGTATGGCAATTGAAATCTGTGAGCCAGGAAGTTCCAGTTTATTCACTGCATAGGCACAGGGCTTGTCTTTGAATGGCCTGTAAAACAACAGTGCTTACTCACCAACAGTATCCTTAAAGCTTGTTTAAGTATAGATCCTGTCATTACTTTTCAGTACCACTAAATAAAGTACAACAAAGTTCTTAATGTGAAACTTCAAAGTTTATTTATGCCACAGCAATACAAGTGCTTACTATTAAGACATTTCTTTTTTATTCAATACATTTCTGACTTATATACAAAGGGTGCATTGCTCAATAAAGATTGCATTACCAAATAAAAACGAAATGATTTATTGTATTCTGTGGGCAGCTTCTAGGAAGATGAAAGTATCTCAACGGAGGATTTATTAATGTATACAGAATGCAAACTATTCATGAGGGTTTCCTGTAGATTAACAGCCAGGAAAATTAAAAGTCTAGGGATTCAATTTCAGTGTGTAGAATGGGAAAGTTCTGCCCTACCAATATCTGGTTTGATGATCAAAGTTTTCAACCCAGGAATCACAGGGATTGCAGCTAAACAGAAACAATTTCGTGGTTACCTTTACAGTACCATCTCTCTGTTTAATCCACTTTCATGAAGTGAAATATGTAAAATAATTAGAAAGCAAATTCATCATACCTATGTTAGGGCTCCTCATATATGAGATCACCTGGCACTATATGAGCAAGAATACAGGAGCTGGAATGAACCAGCCTATTTTTTTTTTATTTCAGCATATTATGGGGGTACAAATTTTAAGGTTTCAAATAATGCCCTTCTCCCCCTCCCCCCACAAGTCTGAGTTTCCAGCATGACCATCCCCCAGACGGTGCACATCTCATTCGTTGTGTATGTATGTACCCGCCCCCCTCCCCCCTCTGCCTTGCCCTATACCCAATTACTGTGATTCCTATGTGTCCACTTAGGTGCTGCTCAGTTAATACCAGTTTGCTGGTGAGTATATGAGAACCAGCCTATTAAAGGAAGAAAAGATCAGGCTTTCAGGAGTGTAAGGCTGCGCAGAGGGAGTGGTGGGTGTGACATTTGAAAAGAAAACTCAACCTTGAAAATCAAGCTGAGGAGTTCTGATGTTATTCTTTGGAAGCCTTTGAGCACGCTGACAATGTCTTGTGTTGAGTACTTGATGAATGCACACGCAACCAGTGTTTGAAATATTTGGCTTCATCAAATTGGAAAATGGTTCAGAAAAGAAACACCAAGTGTTCCAGTTAAACATAATTGAATAAGCATTTTTAGCCCACTATTCTCAAAACTCACTGAAAAATCTAATAATAATAGAACAGAAACAAAAAGACACCACCACCCCCTGCCCTTGCAAACAGAAAGCAATAAAACCCTCCATCTTCAGTGAAATAAAGAAATGGTTGTAAATTCAGACCACACACTCTAAAGCATACTCAAAATATTGTGAAATCAAACTGTAACATAAAAGTAAGAAATCAAACTGTAATGTAATGTAAAAGTTAAACCTACCCTCTAGGATCTTTGGCTGTAAAATATTTCCCTGAAAGGAAATGTTATGTTGTGGAAAGATCTATCTAAAAAAAAATCTCAGATTAGTGTAGTCAGACCTAAGGATGTAGGTGGCCCAGGGGAGACGCAGGAATGTCTGTCCCTAGAGACAGGTCAGTAGACACAAAGCCACCAGACCGTGGGGCTGAAGAACAGATTTGCTGATGTGCCACCCTCACCTACTTCAAGTTTCCTGGTCTGGAGAGACCACATGAATCTACATTTGAAGACCTGCTACTTTAAATACCAGCACAAAGAGCCTGGGGCTTAAAGTTTTGGCTGCAGTAGGGACACCTAAACTGAGAGCTTGGATTCTAAATATCATTCTACGATAAAGAGAAACAAGGCTCCTTAGAGAAATGACTAATTCCAGGGCTGGGGCAAAGATATACAAGATGAGCCTGGAGTATCTTGTGGTCCCAGAAAGTAAGGAAGTGCTCAAACAACAGAACAATGGGCATATGTCAAAGGGACTCAAGAGCCAACTGAAAGAGCTCCCAATGGCCAAAGCTGAAACAATTTGAGCAACAAAATAAATAACATAGTATTGGATTATAACTCAAAGAATAAAATATCCTTGAGTTCAAATAAATTATGGAGTAAATAAACAAATACATAAATAAGAATAGACAGATCTGTACAAAAGCATTTCAAATAATTTATGTAGATACTGCACCCCCCAAGTAGGTGAAGCAAACTCCTGTCTCATAAGTATAGCCTGCACACAGTGACTTCCATCCAAAGAGTACAATATGGAAAAGGAGACAAAAAGAGTAGGGAAACCTGACAATCACTACCTCAGCCATGTGACCAGGCTTAGCACTGGTGATAAGTCATGTCAATAGCACATACCACTGATAGGATGTGATGAGAATGGCACTTAGCCTTCCTCCCAGGAACCTATAACCCCCGTGTAATCATGAGAAAAAAATCCAGACAAATTGAGGGCCAATCTATGAAGTACCTTGATCTATACTCTTTGAAACTGTCAAGGTTGTCAAAAACAAGTCTGAGGTATTGTCACAGTCCCCAGAGAAGCCTAAGGAGACACAATGGCTTAACGTGACATAGTATCCTGGATGAGATCCTGGGTCAGAAAAAGGACATCAGGTAAAAACTGAAGAAATTCAAATGTGTGAATTTTAGTTAATAATAATGTATTAATATTTGTTCATTAGTTTTAACTGACAAATATACTAATGTGAGATATTAACAATGGGAGAAACTGGATACTAGATGTAAAGGAACCTTCTGTACTATCTCTGTGTTATAACTTTACTGTTAATATAAAGCTATTTTGAAATTAGAAGATATTTAAAAACAAATTCAAAAAACCCAGAAAACATATAGAGTATGAATTTCCTTCCTTCCTTCCATCCTTCCTTCTTTCCATCCATCCATACATCTATCTCTCCTTCCATCCATTCTTCTCTCTATACCTACATAGAAAAATGGCTATAACACTGCCCGTCACATTTTAAGGACTATTGTATCTGAATAGTGAAATTTGGGGCGATTTTCTGAACTGCTTGAATTGTTTTTAATAATCATTCTATTTCTATCAAAGTATTACAGTCTTTTATGTTTTTTCAAATGAGAGAGTTGGAGAGAAGTGCCAGTCAAGAACTATTTGACTTGACAGTATTCTAGTTAATGTAGAAATCAACATACCCTTTCATTTTATAAAGGTATGCAGGGTATTTGGTCCAAGAGAGGGTTTGCTGAATGACTATAATCCATCAGTACATTTGAATGCTTGTTATATAATCAAAAACAAAAAAAATGTTCTTGATTTTCTTTTTCCTGGGGAACACACACATACAGAGTGCCTTAATTTCGTGCCTTCGCTGCTAAGATACATTACATCTCTAACAGTCAGTCCCTGCAGGGAGGAAGGATGCTCAGTTGCTCCCATCTCAATCCAGCAGAGCTCAATTAGTTTGTAGTCAAGAAGTCAACAACACATTGAATTCATAGTAGAGTTCTCCCTAATGTCAGAGGTAGGTCTAACTTGATACAAATAATTGTTATTTCAGGATAAAATAATTGCAGTAAAGGGGTCGTGAAAAGAAGACAAATCTTGAGAAGAATCACTCTACCTTTTCCCCCTATCCTTCTGTGGGAAACTGAAATATGCAACCCTGAAGTATGAAACACTGTTGCACTGAAGGCAATTAACAAGAAGCAGATGTAGGAAAGCTCTCTGCCCTCTCTCTATTTGCCTTAAAGCAGAACATAGATTTACAAAGACAAAGGTATCCTTCCTCCATCTCTGCCATGGAGAACAAAGATTAACTACTGAAGGTGACTTTAGACCCTTATGGACTTGGAGATGGCACCAGAGGAATCCCCATGGACAGGATTTTCTGACTATCCTTTATCTGCTATTCATTTGCCTTCTACAAGTTGCCACCCCTAGAGAATCCAAGTTCTTTTCCTTTGTCTTGTTGCTTCTCTAAAAATTTACTGTTCTTTGTTGAAGATGCTACTATATAAGCTGGAATCCAAAACCACCTCTTTGAAAACTACTCTTTTCCTGGGTGTCTGCCATGTGTATATGAAATATACATGTTAATAAACTTTTGCTTTTCTCTTGTTAATCTGTCTTTTGTTACAGGGATCTGTTCTAACTAAGAACCTATGAGGGTTGAAGAAAAAATTCTTTTTCTTGCTCTACACCAGGCGTCCTCAAACTACGGCCTGCAGGCCACATGCGGGTGTTTTTGCCCGTTTGTTTTTTTACTTCAAAATAAGATATGTGCAGTGTGCACAGGAATTTGTTCATAGTTTTTTTAAAACTATAGTCTGGTCCTCCAACTGTCTGAGGGACAGTGAACTGGCCCCCTGTTTAAAAAGTTTGAGGACCTCAAAGCAAAAAAGGTGGCCAGATCTTTTAACTTTTAAAATGTAATGTTAATTGGAGGTACATTTTAAAACTTAAGAATTTTAGACCAGAAGAAACATCCAAGATCAACCCAAGAGTCTAACCCCCTCATGTTGCAGATGTCCAACAGAGGATCTTCATGAGCAGTTTTTAGGAAACTGGATAAACCTAGTTCTGCTTGCAAAATAGCTAAATCAGGAGGTAAATATTCATTTTACAAAATGATCCAATGCAGTATTCTTTTAAATATGCTCCTCGTATGGTTTTAAAGTATGATTCAACTTATAAAAACTGAATTCACACACAACTTGTAGGAATTCATGTAAATTTAGTAAATACACATTCCTGTGTACAAAGGATATCTTCTGTATACAAAGTTCTGGCACCATGGGGGTAGCAGCTCCACTGTGATAAATGACCTTGAAGAAAACTTCATTTGTCCTATAAATTGATGCTCCTCTGTAAATATACAAAATAGGGTGCAACGGTTTTCAGAAATCATCAAAGTCCAGTGACAAGCAACAAAGACCATTACCTGAGTCTCACTTCCATTTCCTGTTCCCTCCCTGCCTCCCTCCCATCACTGCTTTCCTTGTACACCAGGCCAAAAGCCCACGAATGGCTGAGTAAAACAAGTGAAGGGGTCACGTATGCAAATTTCCAAGAAAACAAAACAACCCAAGAAGAAATTAACTAAAAGGAGAAAATATTAAAATTCTTCTAACTCCTTTACTCCTCAGTTGGCCTTCATTTTGGATTTCTATTAGACAGTGGGCATGTGTCTTAATGTTTTAATTAACCGAGATGATCTGCCTATAGTTTTCAGAAAATCATACATTCTGGGATTAAATGTGATGTTACCAGCAGGCGGAATGTGAAAGCCCACTTCAGTATCTGCCAGTACACTCTTTTGAAGGCTCCATCCTGCTGGAAGGAATTTGCGTGTAGGCCATCACAGACTGTCAAGGTTCTTGGAGAATTTATACAACCAATAGATCAGCTCCAGCACTAGGAGTAAAATGAGAAGGAAACATAATTTAATTCTTAATTTATAGAAGCAAAGCAGCTGTGTGCAAGTCAAGGTGATTATTTGTAAAGGATTGATAATCGGGATAGAAATGATCTAAGTGTTACTTACCACATCAGTGTTACCCTGAGACGTTTATGGCAGTGCGAAGATCCAGGCAAAGCCAACAAGAGTTTCATGAGGTGAAGTTCAAATGTACATAAAGCATCTGGATCCATTTCTAAATATTAATAATAGTAGAATGATCAGAATTTCTCTTTTCCTGGTTCTCTTCTCCACACCCTGAAGCTACTGTCTTCCAGGCTCGCAGAATCTGCAGTGGCAGCATTTTTCTTTTTGAGTGTGTGTCCAAATTCAGGCTTTGAAGAAGTTAGGAAGAAAATCTGGCTAGAAGAAAAACAAAACCCAGTAACAAAAACAACTTATGAAAGTGGGAGAAAAGTCAAGGTGAATTTAGATTTCTAAAGATGCTATGCTTCCAGCCAGGAGAAATAATACATTTTGCCAATTGGCTTCATGGTATCCAGTCTGGGCCCAGATACAGATGGAACAGATGTTGGAACTTCTTCTTGGAATTGTATTTATTACCAGACTCATATCCCTTAGGATTCCCTAACTTGATGCTCTAAGAGATTGGAACTTGTCCCTGGCCTCTCAATTCATGCATTCTTATTCAGAGGTGACAGTTCTGAGGCTGTACTCTCCTCCCAGTGGGGCTAAAAAGAGCACCATGTTCCTGGCAGTCCCTGTTCCCTAATGCGTCCCTTGGTAAATTCTGCCACTTCTGGGAAGGCCTGTTGCTGCTTATGTTTCAGCTTCACCCTTTCCCTCCCTCTTCCTGTCAGTCAGACGTGCCTTCCTCACCTCACCACACAGAGAATTCCCCTTGGCTTTTGCTAGAAAGCACAGCTAACATTTATGGGCCTGGCCCACGGCCAGATGCCCTAAGCAAACCAGAAATCTCTATGGGCTTGAGAGGAAGTGGGTGAAACATCAACTGACCACCCTGACATTTCACAACCAGAAAGGACTTACAGAAACCAAATAGAAAATGAATTAAAATATTGAGATTGAGACTTTAAAAGAAATCGTGAGAGGAGCATTGACACCCCATGTGGAAAGCACAGGGTCTGTTCCGATTGTTGTAGGAGGAGTCAGCTCACAGCGGAGAGATGCTCACATCCAAATGTTCTGAGCAACTCGCTCACTGCGGCCAGGGGAGGAGGAGGAGGAACAGGAGGAACAGGAGGAGATGTGAACAGTCAGCCCGAGCGTGTCGTGGCCATTCCTCTCACAGCAGAGCTCCTGGACTGGCGGAAATCTTTAACTCAAGTTTAGTCATCTGAGCTGGTACTTAATAGTTATAATAACTTATATGAATCATACTTAAGTTTCGATTGCTTTGTATAAACTTTTCTTTCAGATGTCTCAATCTTGTCTTTCTAATTAGACTGTAAATTCCAGGAGATCAGACACAGCCTCAGACTTGTTTCCACTGTCAGTGCATCGGCCAGCAAAGCAACGAGTAGTGGGTGCACAGTACAGAGTGGTGCTCGAGTTACTCACAAAACTAAAGCAGCCCCAAATAAAAATCTTCTTTTCCAACCCCCTATTAAAGGTGGATTCTTTAACTCTCCAAGAAAGATATGTCTCTCTCTTCTTGTACTTTCCTGGAAGCGAGAGATTGTGATACTCCATGATCTTTCAGTCAAGTCTGACAAGCAGCTTGTATGCAATGATACAGCCAGACTGACCGGTAAAATACCGAAATGCATTTCTACTCGTTGGTAAATAGGCACTTCCCTAAGCCTCCACTCTGGCTTCACCTCTGGGACTTCTAGAAATCCCTACCATCTATATTAGTTTGCTAGGGCTGCTGTGACAAAGTACCACAAATTGGGTTGCATAAACAACAGCACCTTATTGTCTTACAGTTCTAGAAGCCAGTTAGAAGTCCGAGATCAAGGTTTTGGCTGGGTCATGCTCCCTCTGAAGGTACTTGGACAAAGATCTGTTCCAGGCCCTTCCCCCTAGTTTCTGGTAGTTTGCTGGCAATCTCTGGGGCTTGGCTTGTACACCCATCACCCTGATCTCTGCTTTCATGTTCATATGGCACCCTCCCTGTCTGCATTTCTGTGTCCAAGTCTCCCCTTTTTATAGGACACCAGTTATATTGGATTCGGGGCCTACCTCACGTATGACTTCCTCTTGAAACTGACTACATTTTACAATGACTCTATTTCCAAATAAGTTTGCACTGTGAGGTGCTGGGGGATAGGACTTAAATATACGAATTTTAAGAGGACAACAGTCAACCCATAACACCATCTAACAACTAAAAGTCAACACTTGGCACAACAGCAGTTCTCTAGAATCTACTCCAATCCCTTATCCATTGTAATTTGTCAGTATACAGGATGTACTATTAATAATTGGTAAATATTTTGAATATCACCTTCCTCTCAAGAATTTCATTCGCTGCTCATAGACTGACTTCCCAAGAGGTATGTAGAAAACCTTTTTGCTCCACATTTGGGTAATACCAGGAATGCCACAGCTTAATACTTTCATGGTTCTGAGCCAGCTGCATGCTTAGAGTTGCCTTTTGATGTTTTACTATCTACTGAATCAGGAGGCACCACATGGCTCTCTAACCCCCTCTCCAGGATCTAAGGAAAATCGGACCCTCTGAAGCCAGTGGCAGCGCTTCTTAGGGGCTGGAGACTGGTGACTGTCAGCTAGGAAGGTCTCTGAACTCCTGATCTGTTAGGATGACCCTAGGTAGAAGGAAGCTGTCTGTAGTGGTGGAAGGAGGACCCACAGGGACAGAAGAGCTAGCTGTCCTGTAGTGCAGATGAGAACTCACCAACCCTCTAAACTGTGTGCAAACTCAGGATCTCAACTGTAGAGTCATATACAGTGTTCCCATTTCCTCTCATGCAAATTCAGGATACAGCAACCAGAACAAATTCCCTCGACATACTTTCTCCTCCTGTTTATCAAGGATCAATCCCATTGTGGTTACATTTACAACTAACTACCACAGACTGTGGCACAGGTCATTTCTCATCTTCTTTGCTGCCAGAACAGAATAGCAGTTGTGATATTTAAATATCACTGTGCAACTTGAAAATTCACTAGAGTTGGATTTATGCTGCCTATTCCTGGTGGACCAGATCTGGGGGGGACAGGGTGAAGGGCATGTGAGAGGAATCCTCGGGCTGTACCCTTTGACTGGACATTTTCGGTCAAGGACTTTAGCAATCCCAGTAGTTTTCAATTGTTTCCTTTCCAAGTTCTGTAAGAGCAGCTCCTTTTTTTCTTCTTTTCTTTTTTAAAATCTGTTTTGAATAAAGGGTGTTATGCTTTACAATGCACAAATTGGGAAGCCTCCAATACAGGCTAATGCCTTCATTCTTGCAGATGAGAACTGTGCACGTCTGAGAGGTCTGGGCCTCGCTGGGGCACTCACAGCCCTCTCTCCTGGGGAGCGGCGAGCTGGGTTCCAGTGGCCCTTCTCTCAGTCCTGTGCTCGGGTGTCCATGCCACCCTGTTTCTGCCCAGAGCCCTTGACATTTAACTCAAGTGGACCTAGTCTCACTCTTGTTTTGTTTCTCCCACCTGTCTGGAAAAGATGTCCTTTCAAAGGAAAGGCCCCGTCCAAAGACTCCTGAAAGGAGCTGTGACTGCAGGAGGAGGCCCTACATGGCAAAGGAGAAGTGGAAGCGCAAACATCTGACGGTTGTCTCGGCCTGTGCATCCGCGCAAGGACAGGCTGCAATCTGACGAGCTCCTTAATCTTTTATTATTCCCTCTGAGCCTCATGCTGAATGCTTTGTGAGAGACTCCTGTTTCTGTAATGTTAGAGGATTGGGCAGAAGGAAGAGGAGACAAGCAGATAGCAGAGCTTAAGGCTTCCACAGCCTTACGCAGTCCTGCTAAATCCTGCCCACTGTCCCCTGGGGCCCAGTTCATCCCTGGAGTGTGAGCGCCTCACCTTCTGGCTGAGGGTAGGTTCCAAAGAATCCCCCGGTGCCCCAAGGGCTCATGGTGTCTGGCAGTGTTCTGGGAGTGCAAAAATTATGAACATTAAAGGGTCGATTCTACTCTCTTTTGCAAATAGGGGCCCTAGCCCCATGCCAAGGATAGCTACCCCAGCACGTCCCCTTTCAGATGGAACTGCTGTCAGTGTCTTAAAGAGAAAAAAAATTGCAGGAGGTGATTCAGCTACATCATCATAGATTTAGGTGCAAAGCAATTGCTGTACTATGAGTGACACATAGAAATAAGCCCCATCGCAAGAGGCTCCATTGATGCATCACGTCGGTCTGGTAATAATGTATTTGGAATTGTAAACTGTGCAATTTAGTAGACTTCAATTTTCATTTGGCCTGGTTCCACCATGGCCAAGGAATTCCTCATTTCAAAGGCACATGTGAAAGTGCTCTGTAGGTCTCCAGAGGCTGCATATTTGACTAAACAATGAGTGCAAATTTCTGCATGGGACCAGATAACAGATGGAGATGAAGGACATGGAAGCACTTCTTGCTCTTTATCTCCTGAGTTTATCACCTTAAAAGAAGAAACACAAACACACTTAATAATTCCAGCATTCTGAGTTGGGGGGGAAATGACATAAGTACTTTTCTCTACTTTTAGTTTCTTCTTGGTTGAGGTGAAAGGCAAGGGATTAGGGCCAATTTGCATGCATTAACACTCTAATTACATGAGGAAGTAGGAAGTGGCAAGATCAGAATCTAGATTTTGCCCTTGGAAGGTGAGAGGAATTGGGGTGGGGAGTTTCTTTCCAGACAGCAAAAGTCTTGAGATCCTTGGACCAGCCCCGACATTTGCACATGGCTGGTTGTTTTGCTGCATGGGGAATCTTGATCCTGAGACATTTTGTCCTAGCCCAGGAAATAAACCTGGCTTCCACGAAGAGCAGAGCCTGAAGCAGGAGTTTATGTGCTAGTGCTTTCTTAGAGAGTGCAATCCCAGGGCAGGAGTGTGGGGGAAAGGAGTGAGACGGGGAAGTAGGAAAGCCAGTGTGGCCATGTGCCACCAGCCCCATGGCAATGGTAAGCACAGCTGATTGCTCAGTCTCACACAGAAGGGGAGAAGAATTTATATTTTGCCTCCCTTTGGCCAATGGGTCCTAAGTTAACTACCCAGCTCTGTCACCTCTCCATTCGGGGTTGTACATATGCGGGCACTGAGTGGTTCCATGTCTCATCAGCATTGAGGAAGTTGGGGCCCAAGCCAAGAGGATAGAGTGGCAACCAAGAGGCAAGGCCTGCCAGGTTGCCAGAGGCTCCTGGACTTGGTCATTGCAGTGAGGCCGGAAGGGAACGCGTGGCCAGGGCCCCCGAGACAGATGAAGCTGAGAGCATCTCATCTGCCACGAAGAGGGGTCTAATGGACGAACCATTAAGCTTCCTTTTTTTTCTCTGAAAGTGAAGATACGTTGCCTTTGTGAAAACAGTACCGTATTTGTTACAGATGACTCAGAAGGTGAGAAAAGATTTTAAGAAGGAAATGAAACACATCCATAATCCCTCTCCCCCAGAGATAAGCAGTTGTTTCATATGCATTGGATCTTTTCAGTTTAGCGTATATAAATACTGCTTTTTCAAATAACATGGACATATTCCATGCAAATAAATATATTAATAGCTTTTCATCATCCTTTCAATGGCTACATATATTGTATTATGTGGCTACATGACCAATTATTTAATTAATCCCCCCTTAATTGGCACCTGAGTTACTTTCATTTTTTGATATTAAAACAATGCTATGGGGTGTGCATGGACCTTCTCTCCATGGCTCTGCCACTAATGCCTCCCAGCTCTGACACTCTCTATCCATGGGTGTTTCCACTGCAATTTACAAATGCCAGAGTAGGAAATTGAATTGCATCAGCTTGGGTGGAGTGTCAACACTGGATCAATTAGTCAAGATCAAGGGGTCCCACTGTGCATCAAAGCTGCTCCCACAGAAGAAGGAATGCGTGTGACTGTGCAGCCCTTCCACGAAATATCCGATCCACAGACTATAGCCCTTGAGCACAATTACTCATGTCTCAATCCACACCACTCAGCACAGAGCAGGTGCTTCAGAATTGCTTGCTGAATGAATGGATGGATGGATGTTAGTGGCAAACCCAAGTTCTCTGCCTCAGCTGTAAGCCTCTCATGTCTGACTTGGACTTCCTGTATTTGACCCTGGTCACCGTGCACCTTCAGGCTCCTGACGCACTGTTCCCCTCCGTCTCTGAATTTGCTTCTGACTGGAGTGTCTTCCCTACCTTACAACTGAAAGTAGGATTTGACCTCACACTCTAGGTGGCTCCAGCTTCTTCATTCCTTGTCCCATTCACACATTTTAATTTTCTCATCTCCTTCCCCTTCTCCCTTGGTTTGAACTAGCCCATCAGTGTGGTAGACATGGATATGCACCACCGAGACCCCTCCCCAGGGAAGGATCTGGTGAGTAGTGGTGGGAAGTGTAATCAGTGACAGTCGCCTTCGGTCACCTTATTCAGGGTCTGCCTCAGCTGCAGAGAGATCGTGCCCATCCTGGAGCAGTCTGCATCTGGTAACTGAACAAGACCTGCCCATTAATTGTGGGAACATAAAGCCGCAGGCATTTGTTTTGGGACAACTCTGAATGGCAGTATTCACTCTAGAGCTCCCACGGGGTTGGCCTACATTGCTGTTTGACTTCTCTGCCTAATCCCCCTCCCTGTCACAGGTGTTGATCTCTGATAAACATCTTGCACCCCAAACTCCATCTCTGCATCTGCTTCTGGAGAACCCACCCTGCCGCAACCAGCTTGCTGTATTGCATGACTAGCATTTGTCAAATATGTATAATGAATATGAAAAGTTGGGCAGTTCAAGGATATACAACTTCTGCACCCCAGCCCTGACCCCAGTTGCCTCAAGCAGTCTAGTCTAAAATCATTCCAGAAGCAGTAGTGTCAATGATAGAAGTGAATTTCTGATTCATATTGACAACACCGCTGGGAAGATATCTAGGGCCAGAGAACCCCTGGACGGAAAACACTGGATTTTCTGCTATTAAATAGTGGGCAAAGCAGTGTCTTTGGGGCATTACCAGACATGTGATTTCATTTGTATACAAAGACTGGATATATCCGAAGGCCAGGTAGTACAGACAGACAGCTTTAAGTTCGGCCTTTGGTGGTAGCAGAATCCCTGAGCACTCCAGCTTCATCTCCGGGTTGCCCCTGGCAGCCAAGCTTGTTAAAACAGGTGGGAACCACAGAGTGCCATCGTTCTTCTTGCCTGCCCCCTCTCTGCTCCTTTAGGGTGGCCCTACGGCCTCACAGTAGCTTAGGGAACAGCCAGGAGTTCATGTGGTAGAGGTTAAGGTGACAGGCAATGAGTGATAGAATATTTTTCTTACTGATCTCTAATTCTGTTTGCTCACATTGGACAGTGTGGGCCAGTATCACAGGGGCCATGCCCCACGCAGCATGGCAGCCCACCTTCTTCCACGAATGAGACCCACACCGAATACGTAGCATATGCTCATGTACCCTTGCACCCACACATTCCTACACACCCTCCTCTGCAGGTCCGTCCTTCCTTCTGTTAAGTTGCACCTGGAGCCTCTTGGCCAGGCTTCTCTCCCAGTAAGAATACATCCTTTAAAAGGAAATGGAAAAAGGTGATTGAGGACCATTTCCTCTTGCCTTCCATGTTACCTGATCCAGAGATAATGTAATTGATGCAGAGACACAGACAAGAAGCTCCCTGTTTGCTCTATGTTTATGATAGCTCAAGCCTGACGTGTGGTGTGTGTGGAGGACCTCCAGTGATGGAAGGAGAGTCCTTCCATGTCCTCCTCTAACTGTTGCCTCATTCTGTAGGTTTGGGGATTTGGGGGAGATAGCAGACTAAATTTAATGAATTAGCAAGCAATAAGGCCATGGAGACACGAAGGAAGTCAAAGTACAGGTACAAATAAGTAGATGCTTATGGCAGAAACAGGGCTCACTGACTGTCCATGAACTCTACATTTCCCAGTCTCCTCTGCAGGTAAGGTGCAGCATGTGACTAGTTCTGTCCCATAGACTATGAGCAGAAGTCATGAATGGCACTTCTGGGCTGAGGCAGTTAAGAGCAGGTGGGCTTCCTCCAGAATCTCTCTTCTCCTACTCCAATGTATTTGAAGACCCCAGGTTCAATGTGGTGAAGGACAAAATGGATAAAGACCACTCAAGCTGCATCTTCTTCCTGCCTTCCTTGGTTCCTAGAGCCTCCTTGGGCCTTCCCTTCTTCTTGCCCTCCTGCACTCCTTCTTCACATCATATCTTTCCTTGGTAAAGAGGCTGGGAGTAGCACTTGACGGAGATATGTATGTGAGTAATATGAGACTCAGGGACATAACCAACCAATGTGGGACTTATCTAGGTGACAATACTTTCATGCTCAGCTATGTTGCCTGGGTCTCCATGAGGCCCATGATGTCACAGGGGAACCCCACCATGTACTTTTTATTGTTACTTCTGCAATTCATCCTTTAACTTTCACATGATTTTTTCAACACAGGACTCACGTAATTTTTATTTTTCTCCAGGAGAACGCCCACCTGGTTGGATATCATCCATACTTAGTGTTTATTCTCTATTATCTGGAGATAGAATGACAGAAGACATTTACATTTCAACAATTTTAAAAGCAATTTACTTACTTGGTTTTTTTCAAGCTAATCAAATTCTATTTCCACTTGGCGATGTTTTTTTACAACTGAACAAATCCTTAATCCTTTCTAAATGGAGATCAAAATAAACATATAATAAGATACTACATTATATAGGTCTCATCAAGAGTTATTTAATCCACTATGAAAAATTAGCTTTCTGTACTCTTTTACCTATATCCCAGACTGGGATTCTGCCATAGCTTCACAGAGGTGGAGACCTTTACATATGACATTTGAATGAGAGCCTCAGGGCCTAGCAGCACGTTTGCAGTTTTATATAAAACACGCATCTGTCCTAGCTATTTCCTGCCATTAATTCCCTCATGGCACCTGGTGTGTTCTTCTGGCTGCTGCCATTGCTGACTCCACAACAAGGACTCCAAGGACACTGTGTCTCCTGGCTTTGGCAAGGGACCCTGCCCAGGCCTGGCTTCCCTATGGTGTCCGCCTTGGTCACTGTCCTCTCCTTTCATTCCACCTCCACCCCCCTTTCCCAGATGTTCATGTATGAATACTCAGCCAGTTCCTTGTTATTCCTGCTTTTTGGAGCCCTTTCAGAGTAAGGATTGAGCAAGTTTGCAATTTAAACCTTAGGGATTTGAATTTTCAAGTTGCGAACTTAAGCCTTTTGGTGATTACTCTTGTTCAAATGCAGCTTCTTGCCCTCATGAAAAAAAGTCTCCAGAAACAGTTGGACATCTAGTAGCTATTGCAAAATGACATACTGTTGATGATTTAAGTGTAAGGGAACCAGAAACATATGGATTACATTTCCTTTTAAATATGAATGGTCTTCAAAATGAAGGGAGCGAGTGAATTATTTGGCAATATGCAGTTTGGAGCTGGTTAATATTAAAGTGTTGGAAAGATGAGCAGAAAACCAGGCCCGCTTTCAGGATTCTCCCTTCTTTGGCTGCAGGGAGCTGCTAGACTTTGTTCTGTTAGGGCCACTCCCCAGCTGTGAGACCTGTCGTGCTGCAATGGCAACTACTGGCACGGATTGGGAGACTGCCACTGTCCAAGGGCATGATGAGTCCATGGCTCATCACTCAAATGCAATTAACACTTGTAAATAAATGGCTTATAACTGCAGGACATAACACTAATGGGCGTATTAAACAGATGAGGCCATTGCAATATATCAGCTACCAGGCTAGTCTTTATTTTTTAAAAATAAGACTTTACTTTTTAGAATAGTTTTAGGATCATAGCAAATGTTCATGAAGTGCCAGGTTCAGACCCTGAAACATTAATTACTGTGCAGATTTATTTAATTCCTCAATAAAGAGAAAAGTGGTGGTTTTTTTGTTTTTTGTTTTTGTTTGTTTGTTTTGGTCAAGGAGCACAACTACAGTAGGTAAAATGATTATAGCATTTCTTGTGTCAGACCCAATCTGACACAGATGTGTGTTTCCAAAGCTTGCAGAACATGTAGAGACTGGTCAATCGAGTGCGGTTTACCATCATTCTCTTTAGGCACCATCAGTTATTGGCTTTCCTTGAATCTTTGTCACAAAGAAGGAAAACCAGAAAGAAGGAGGCCAGAAATGCCAGAAAGCCAAAGATGAAGTCATCCAATATGTGTGACATTGTTCCATAAGTACAGATATTTTAGAATCAACAAGAGCAATCTCGCAGAGCACGGAAAATCACAGAAAGGCAACCTGAATGTGTGTGCAGAGTTGTGGGGGATGCAGATGGGGTGAGCACGGGCTGATGGGTGTGGGCTATCTTTGTATTGCAAACATTTGGTGAATTAGTGAAAGTGAAAATCTAAATCTGAAATTGCTATAAGATTTATTGAGCAGCACTGATGTGCAAGACAGTGAGCTACTTGGCGTGGGGAATGCAGATATTGAGAAGAGCCAGCCAGGGCCTGAAATCAACAGACAGGATTCACAAAAGTCCTGTAAGGACATCATTATATTGTAAGTACCCTGCCATCTAGCCCTGGGGGGAAGAATGGACATCTTCCTTCCACTTCTAACCTGTGTGGAGTTGGCAGCCTCTTTGAAATCTGGTCCCAGTGTGTTCTTCTGTCATTCTAAAACAAGCCCAGGTCCCCAGGTAGCAGGGGCCACAGCTGGCTTTCTGTGAGAAGAGCATTCTCATGTGATTGTTTCCTGGTCACTTTACTAACCACATGGGCTCCTTCAAAGCCATCGCAGGCTGGACACGTGTAAGAGGGCTGCAGTGTGTACCCAGCTTCTCTCCCGTCCGCTTTCTCAATCAGCAGGCTGCCCTCTCCCGCCCACCCAAGTAGGTTGTGTTGGAACCATCTTGGACTCATTCCTCTACTTCTTCTACCCTTACACTAAACTGCCACATCCTGTTGACTTTTTTAAAAACAGCTTTATTAAGATATAATTCACATAGTCTACGATTCACTCATTTAAGGCATACAATTTAATGGTTTTTAGTATAATCGCAGATATGTACAACCATCACCATAGTCGGCTTTAGAACATTTTCATCACCTCAGAAATAAACTCTGCACCCTTTAGTTCTATACTCTCCCATCTCCCACCCCTAAACAACTACTACTATCCTTTCTGTCTCTATAGATTTGCCTACCATTAGCTTTCTTTGTTTTTTGAGACAGAGTCTTGCTTTGTTGCCCAGGCTAAAGTGAGTGCTGTGGCATCAGCCTAGCCACAGCAACCTCAATCTCCTGGGCTCAAGCAATCCTGCTGCCTCAGCCTCCTGAGTAGCTGGGACTATAGGTATGTGCCACCATGCCTGGCTAATTTTTTTTCTATATATATTAGTTGGCCAATTAATTTTCTTTCTATTTATAGTAGAGACAGGGGTCTTGCTCTTGCTCAGGCTGGTTTTGAACTCCCGACCTCAAGCAATCCACCCGCCTCAGCCTCCCAGAGTGCTAGGATTACAGGCGTGAGCCACCGCGCCTGGCCAGATTTGCCTACTATTAGCTTTCACATGAATATAATTATGCAATATGTGGCCTTTTGTGACTCACTTCCTTCACTTAGCCTGATGTTTTCGAGATTTGCCCATGTTACAACATGTGTCAGGACTCATCCTTTTTATGGTCAAATAATTTTCCATTGTATTGATGTACTACATTTTGTTTATTCATGTGTCAGTTGATGGACATTTGGGATGTTTCCACTTTTTGGCTATCATGAATAATTCTGCTATAAACAATCATGTCCAAACTTTTGTGTGGCCATGTGCTTTCATTTTTCTTGGGCATATACCTAGGAATGGAATTGCTGGGTCATATGGTGACTCTAATCGTTTGAGGAACTGCTACACCGTTTTCCAAAGCGGCTGCACCATTTCACATTCCCACTGAGAGTGTATGAGGTCTCTGGTTTCTCCACATCTTCTCTAGCACTTGCTATTGTCTGACATTTTGATTCTAGCTATCCTGTTGATTTTTGAAAAATTCTTTTCCTCTGAAAAAAGGTGACATCTTCCTTACCTAGATCATTTTGTCCAATGTAGCCACCCCACTCTAGAATTTTATCACCTCACACACAACTCAGGAGTCTAATCTGCTTTTGATTTCTCCCCTTTTCAGGTCACACGGCCCGGCCCTGCCAAACTCTATGTGAGAAACATGTTTTCATCTCTGATTAGTCTTCCTCAGATCCCTTCAGTGGCTTCTAAGTTCCTATCACACCATCTCTGAACCACTCTTGTTGGCTTTCCAGGTAGCCCTGTTGAACCCGCCCCTACTCACACAGCTCAGCACGTGTCCTCCTTCTCCCCGATCAGACCTCCAGGCCACGCTCACCCGCCGGCCAGCAGTGGTGCTGCCCGCTCATTTTTGCCTCCTCAGCCTTAGACTCAACTGTGATTGCCACTTTTTCTCTTTTGCTTGACAAAAGAGTCACCACAGAAGCTTCCAAGAAGATTTCTCTGACTCTTCACCCCTTCCTTCCTATGTCCAAGGGGTGGGGGTGGCCAACCATGTGTCCAAGATTATACTCTCTCCCTGGAATGTTCATCTGAGCCAAGTGATATTAGGATTAAAAAGTGGTGACAGTGGTCTCCTAAAGAGACTCCTCATCAGTTTTATATACTTTTACGAGGACATCTGCCTGCCCACTGTTGTCCAAACTCAGACTGATGTCACCCTCTTTATTGATATCTGTAGCCAAGGATAGTTATTTCTAAACAATTATGTAATCACCCTCAATTTTTCCTTTAAAAGCTTTTGTCTTCTTTTACCTCCCTAAATATGCACATAGTTCACTATGACATGTGTATTCCCATGGCAATGCTCCCTTCCCAAATAAATATATTTTCTTTTAAAGAGCCTCTGTTTGCTATTTAGGCTGACAGTACCAATCACTTCCTTTTTGTTTGTTTGCTTATGTCAACCAAAGCTGTCCTCTACTGATTAAACCAGATAACCCTAACAGATACGTTAAGCATAATAATAATACTAGTGTGAATGTTTCTTCAGCCCTGCTATGGACGAGGCACTCTGCAAAATTCTTCAGCTGGATTATTTCGGTTAATCTTCAAAGTGCCCTGCGAAGTAAGTAACATTTTGCCTCCCTTCTATGCATGAGGGAATTGTACCTTTGAGAAGGGGAGAAACTTGTTCCAAGCAACACAGCTGATTAATGAGGAAGACAGATTGACTCCAGGTCTGCTTGGTTCCCAAGGATGTGCCCGTAGCTGGTGTACAGTCAGGCCTCTCACTCCCATGGCATCTGTCTGGCAGCCAGGGAAGGCTCTTCCCCACAGAATGCCTTGGGTATTATTTGGTATTGAATATAGTTCACATTACTCTCTAATGACAATTGGCATTTCATCTTGTATTATAATTATTTTTATACATACATGTCTTAACTTCCCCGGCCCAGAATCTGGCAGATATAGGAGGTGATCGATAAATATTTCTGAATAGATACATGAATGGATAGTTACATCTAAAAAGACCAAACGAAATTCCAGTTCTAACTGATGTAAACTGCTTCGGCATAACAAGTAGAGCAACCTCACTCCGACAAAAATGGCAGCAGCTATCCTTTTCCCATGAACATATTTATAATTTCATCTTTAAAAAGCTTGTCATGGTTATTACAAAATGCTGATCTCCTTTCTAGTACTTTATACACAAACCTTTAATAGTGGATTGTGGTTTTGGTCACCAAGGTTACTTTAATTAAATTCAGTAGTTAGCAAATAGTTGTGGCAACTCTTCCCAAGTTACATCATTGGCCAGTGGAGTGTACTGCTTCTTATCAGGGTCTCTCTGCTGCGAGATTTTCTCCTCCTTCCTCTTTACCATTTTAATTTCTTCTTTTCATCTGTACTTTCTTCTCCTGGACTTTCCTTATGGCCCGGCTGAACTCGCTGCTTCTTTCCTCAAAACTTTAATGTTACACCCTGCAGAGATTGAAGGAGAAACAGTCCCCCAAGTAGGGATGACTGGCAGAGGTAAGAATGGAGGGAGGGAGCAGTCCTGTTGGGATGGACTGGCAGGCTGGCCAGTCCTGTGTAGAATTAAGTAGGGTGGCACAAGCCAGCACAAATGATGTCAGTAATAACACTGTAATGTTCCCACAAACTGCATGAGTTGTCTAATTGAGGCAATTTTTTGAAACTTCCATGGAAAAGATGCAAAATCTAACTTTTCCTTTTAAATATTCCCAGCTGCTACCACTTACTCTCCAGGCTTTGGTGGTTTAAGGATTTCTGTCCCTCTTATTAGAAGACCATGGAACACAACATGAGTCATGTCCCCTTTTGTAATATAGAATGCTTTAAACTGCCCCTATCAGATTAACTGTGTGATAGAAAACTAACTAGAACACTGCATATGTGGGAAAGCTGAACTGATACTGTAACTAGAGACAAAGGAGAACCCTTTGCAAACCCTGGAATCAGGTAACTTCCAGGGAGGAGGAGATAGTTAAGAAGGTCAATATGGAGAATGAAAGAACTGAAGATAGCAAAAACCCCTCTTTCATTTCATATCCAAATCATAAAAAAATGAAAATGAATATCTTCTATACACTTTAAATGTTTCTTTTTGCTTCATTTAGATATTATCTCCTACCATTAATAAGTAAACAGAATGGTTCTTAAGAGAGGCACATGCTTAAGTGATGGAAACAGCATGGACTTCAGGCAGGAAACACAGACCTGGATTTAAATCCCGACTCTACCTCTCCTCGGTTCTGTATTTATGAGCAAGTTGCTAAACCTCGCTGAGCCTCAGTTTCTATGCTTATCCAGTAGAGAAAAAAATGACCCCAACCACCTGTGGGCTGTTACAAGGGGTAAATGAAATGTGTACATATAAAGTGCTTGCTATAGTGACTGGCACATGGTACGAGGTCAACATGTGATAGCAATAAATATGCTATTCTACCACATACGTTGGCAAATTGGTTCAGAAACCAATTTGCTGAACTGATCACCAGCCTCTTTTTCCATGATCAATGAAGTGAGCATGATAAATTTACCATATCTGATGCAAAGAGATGAAGGAAGTTAAAAGACTAGGTAGAAAAGATTGTGTAACAAAGAACATTTTTTAAAAAGATAACATTTGTATAGTATAAAGTGTTCATGGTATTGCAAAACTACCCATACATCTCTTTTGTAAGATTTGATGCCACTGCACCTTTCAAACAGAATTGCAGACTAAGGAGATCAAGTAAAGTGGAGGCTGCCCGGTTTGTAGGTACTTGATGACCTCAATATAGTTCTAGCAATTTTAATTCTTGCTAACTCAAGCCTTTCCAAACACTTAAGAAGCTAACCTGAGTCCCAAGAAGAAAAAAATGTTTGAAGCAATGGTGAGTTTATATCATACTGAAAATAAAAGGAGCAGGGTAAAATGAACCTTATTATCTAAATCAAAGAGCTTTCATAACCTGTAATGTAAGTCAACAATCAGTCTTATAAGTTATAAAGCCATTGGATCATAGCTGGAAAACTGATTACACGGTCATAGCCACAAAGCACCGAAATCGTAGACTTTTTTATTTTATCTTGAAAGGCAGATTTGATTTGAACATTTTAATTATATGCAATAATTTTATCTTTCCCAGCCTTCTACTTTTTGAAAATGATTCTTGGCCTTAGTGATAACATTCTTAAAGCTGATTCTATGTCAGTGGATGTAACTTCCATGATAATAAATAGAGTTGGAACAAAAAGGAGAAAGCAGAACTGTCTAAAATTGTTCCTTGAATTTGCAAGTTTTTCCTTTAAACAATAACTTGTAATATATTAGGTATGGCCAGGGAATAAGCTTCTCTACCTAAATAAATTTTGTAGGCAGGAAACACCCCCCAGTTGTTTATATTAACTATTTCTATGAGGAAATCGGTTACATTTTCAGCCTCCTAAAGAAGTAGACAGAATATAACCAAATGTTTGTTGACATTACCCTGGATGACTCGGGTTGAATACTTAGAAGATAGAGAAGTAATATATCAGAAAAAGCACAGGATCAGGAGATCTGGCTATAACTGAGTAACCCTGTAAACTTGGACAAATCACTTTATCTGGTTCTCAATTTTAAAATTAGGGGGTTGATTTCTAAGGTTCCTTAAGAACTGAAATCCTATACTTGGAGTATAAGCCTGTGCTTCTGAGGCTTTATGCCGAGGCTAAATCCACATTCATCTTATTCAGCCCTTCAGTAGCAACACAATTGATCACTTCTTCCCCCACCAAAAAAAACCAAGAAAACACTTCCTTTGCTTGGGTACCAGGACTCTACACTCATCAGTTTTCTTCTTACTACACTGGCTTCCCCTTCTCTGTATCCTTTGTTGAAGCCTCCCCCTCATCTTCCCAAAGTCTACATATTGGAATGCACCAATATTACACACATGCCTAGAATATTACCCCCAGTTCTACGGCTAAAGGCATAAAAACACCCCAACTATTGATAAAGCCCGGATTTATATGTATAGTTCTAATGCCTCCCCTGAATTCCAGACAACCCACTCAACATCTCCATTTGAATATTTAACAGGCAGATCAAAATCAATAATCTAAATAGTCTACTCTTTTAAAAAAAAATCCTGCATGTCACTAAATGGTACTTTCTATTTGTCCTGTTTCTCAGGTTAAAGCCCTGGAGTCAATCTTGGCTCTTAAGCTTCTGCCCCTATATGTCCTCTATTAGCCAGTCCCACTGACTGCATTTTCAGAATATATTCCAAATCCAGCCACTTCTTACCACCTTCAGCTGATACCACCCTGGTCCAAGATGCCATCAGGTGTTGCCTAAAGATGGTCTCCTAACTGGTCTCCACTTGTGACCATCAAAAGGTCAGCATCAAAAGCATCAGGAGCAGAGTCTCCTTTCAAAACGAACCCTGATTATGTCTTTCCCCTACTCACAACCTTCCAACGGCCTCCCGTCACAGAGAAAACCCAAAGTCTTTGGCAGGCCCTGGCACCACTCTATTCTGTTTCCTCCCCTCCCCTCTCACTCCACTCAAGCCACACTCCCTTCCTGTTATTTCTCACTCAGTAAGCACACTCTTGCCTCAGGGTCCTTCCTGTCCCCAGATATTTTCACCATTTGCTCCCTCACTTGTTCAAATGTCACTTCTTCAAAGAGATAGATCTCCTGTACCCACTCTGTCCAACATGGCAGCCGCCCACTTCCCTTACTCTCTCCCTTTACTGACTTCATATTTCTTGAAAGCATTTATTTCTATCCAATGTTATTTGTTTGTGTGTATGTTTATTGTCTGTTTTCCCTGACTAGAATGTAATCTTCGTGCGGGCAGGGACTCTAGTTGTTTTGTTCACTGTTACTTCCCAGCAACTACAACAGTGCCCGGCATTTAGTAGGCACTCAATAAATATTTGTTGAATGAATTATGAAGGTATTGGACTATTTGCATCTAATTTAACTTGCCCCAGAATGTTTGAGATCATAGTGGTGGATGGGTCTGTAATTTTCTTACTTCTCAGTATGCTAGTTTCTATTCCCACTTCTACCTGATCATAGTCTGCTGCTTCTGGTGAACAATGGTTATAACCTAGGCAGAATTCCAGGGTTTCCAAGGGACACTACATAAATAAACTTGTTAGGGCAGGAAGATTAATTTTATGTATACTGTTGCATTAATAGATCCTGTCTGTGGCAATGTGGATAAAATTGGCTGGAATGGGAGCCAGAAGCCTGGAGTTCTAGTTATTACTCTTCCACCAACCAGCCTTATGATAGGGGCAAGTCACATGGTCTCCCCATCTGTAAATATTCTCTTCTCTGCTCCAAGACCTGAAAGATATCTTCATATGAGTTCTGTAGAGCAGAGTGCATAAATTTCTGACACCTTTTTCTACCACTCCTGGAAAGATATTTTTTCTTGCTTTTGGACTTGGGGATGAGTAAAGGATGTGTTTGCTTGAAGTAATATAGTAGGTGATTGGAAATTCCTTCATTAATTTTAGGAAATATTTATTAGGCATACACTATGCCAAATAGAGTAATAGGAACTGTAAATAAATAAGTGAATGACACAGCCCTTATCTTTGCCTTCATGGAGAAAACAGTCCAGTGGATAAGTCAAGCCTCAAACAAGCAATTAATCACATGTCAGGAGAAGAGTTAAAAGGCTTTTGTAGAGCTCTAGGTCAGGGATGATATTAACCTGGCATGGAGGTACATAGAGGCACTGAAGAGAGAGAATATTTGAGAGATATTTTGAAGGCAAAACTGATAAACTTGGCAATTGATTTGATGTGAGGAATGAAGAAGAGGGAGGAAACACGGCTTGAGCAACTGGGAGTAGGAGTGGAGATGCCATTTCCCAAGAAAGAAAACACTGGAAGAGCAGCAGATATTGTGGGGTGAGAGGTCAAGTTCAGGTCCAGGAGCCTGTAACATAGTCAGCGAAGATGCCAAGAAGCCATTAGATACATGAGTTGAGGCTGCAGACATAAATGTAGTATTAATGGGCATATGTGTGGTATTTGAACCTATGGGGTAGGACAACATCACTCTGGGGAGAGCGTAGAGTCAGAAGAGAAAAGGACTCGAGGCCAAGCCTTGAGAAACTCCCACATTTAATGTTTGAGTAGAAGAGAAGGTCAAGCAAAGGTATCTGAAAAGATGGGCCAGAGACGAAAGAAGAAACCAAGGAGAACTGGGCCCAGAGGTCAAACAGAAGGGTGTGATTCACTGTGATGAATGTTGCAGAGAGGCCAAGCAAGGTGAGAACTGTAGATGTGATGAGGTTGGAATTTCAATTAGAGTAATTTGAAGAGTGACCGACAATAGAGACAACAAATGTATATATTCCGGTTTTTTTTTTTTTTTTGACACAGGGTCTCACTCTGTCACCCAGGCTAGAGTGCAGTAGTGTCATCATAGCTCACTGCAACCTCCTGGGCAATCCTCCTGCCTCAGCCTCCTGAATAGCTGGGACTCCGGATGTGCACCACCACACCCAGCTAACTTTTCTATTTTTTGTAGACGCGAAGTCTAGCTCTTGCCCAGGCTGGTCTTGAACTCCTGACCTCAAGAGATCCTCCTGCCTTGGCCTCCCAAAGTGCTAGGATTACAGGAGTGAGCCATTGTGCCTAGCCTAAAAGTACATACTCTTTAAAGAAGTTTTGCTATAGAGGAGATAGAATAATAGATGGACAGGCATACGAGGTCAAGGAAGTATCTTTCTTTTTTTAAAAAAAAAAACACAGACTTAGGCATGTTTAAACGGGAAGTGGAAAGACAGAGCAGAGAGGGAGAGGAAAGAGAATGGGAGTGAGAGTAGGAGTGTGAAAGAATGAGATTAATGGATAGCCTAAGATTTCCAAGAAAATGTGAGAGAATAAGATTCAGGGCATAAGGGAACGAACTGAACTTAGATCAGAAACACGTTATTAATATTTGTTGTGTCCAGAGGGAAAAGGAAAAGATGAGTGTGGATACAGATAGGTCTGGCATGTAAAGTTGAAGTGGTTCCAGCTACTGACTTCCATTTGCTCTGTGAAGTAGGAGAAAAGGAGCGAGGAGGAGGGTTATAAGGGAGGAGGGTGGGGAATGTGTGAAAATAGTTGTGGGAGATAGTGAAAAAGCAAGATATTAGAGAAAAATGGTAGGACTGAAGACCCAGCAGAGGCTGGTCACCATGAATTTATAGTGTTGCTAACCTGCCAGTCATGGCACCTTCTCCTGGAGTCCCGGGCAGGCGTGGAGACAGCTGGTTAGTTGGAGTCACGATGCCGTGCAGACTTGCCAAGTGGAACAAGGCTCACACAAGGGCGGGGAAGTGCAGGGGGCAGAAGGCAGTTGAGGAAACATCCCAAAACATTATGGCTGATTTGTTTGTGTTCCTTCATCCTTTTCTCTGTTTGACTTTTACCATAAAACAAAACAAACAAAAGTCTGCAGCAGATATTTGTTGTTTGCTTACCCAGCATCCAACCCCCTTCCTCCAGAAATAGTTCCACTTTTTATCTGAAACTCCTTCCCACCTGCTCTCAATCCATAGGGTATGGGCGGGGCTCCAGGAGGAGGAGGAGGAGGAGGAGGAGCAGTGGAGCATGTGACTGGTCCTGGCCAATCATAGTACTACATTTTCTGGCCCCCTCCCCCCCAGAACAGGTGCTCCTATTGGCTGATGTCCCAAACAGGCCCAATGAGAGTGACTATTAGGCTTTTGAGGAGGTGGGAAAAAGAGACCCTCTTGGGAAGAGGGAAGGCTGAAACAGCTGCAGTCATCCTGCAGCCACGCGGGAGAGCCAGCTAAGAACTGACTGAAAAAGCAAGTGCTGCTGAGGATGGAGAGAGAAGAAACGGGGTTCTGGTGACATGGTTTGAGTCCTGGACCCAGCAATGCCTGAAGTAGTACAATGGACTTTTCAGTTCCATGAGCTCTCTTTTTACTTGAGCTAGTTTGTCTTTAGTTTTCAAAAAAGTCTTTACCTGATGCAAGATTGTAATTTTTAAAAAAGAGTCCCCTCTCCTAGTCATCTTTTTTTAGAGATGCCTTTGCTTTCTGTGTGAGTACTAAGAATTAATGAGGATGGTCATATCTCCTTGCTGGCTTAGAATGGAGATCAGAGGAATGTTATGCAGCTACTAAAATGGTTGAGAAAAAATTGTTCTTGGAATGAAGATAAATGAAAAAAAGAGCAGGATTTAAATTGTATATGAAATATATTAATAGTTATAATGTGGTTTTCATAGAAGATGGAGTAAATACAACAAAGTCTTACAATGACTGTTTTGGGTTATGAAACTATGGTTGATTTCCCCACCCCCACATTTTCTGCATTTTTCTTAATGAGCATGTATCACTCTTATGTATTTGTGTACTTATTTAATTTTAAAATTAATTGATATGTTTACCAAAGTAATGTGTGCAACATTTAAAAAAAAATAAAACAATACTAAAATGCGTATAATAAAAAACAGCAATCCGGTACCAGACCCCCTCTCTACTTCCCTTAACCCTGTTTTAGCTGTTTCTTCTGTCTATATACCTATTTCTAAATACTACCCATAGACTGCTATTTTTGATTTGTCAGTTTTAGAAAGTATCTTTTAGAATTGTTACATCAAATGAGAAATTAAGCTCTCTTCTGCACCACCCTTTTTTAATCCTTTCCTTCCCATCCTCCTAATATGGTTACGACACAGTTTAGGTTAAATCTGTAGTAATTTATGTGCACATTGTTTACTGTTAAGCCAACAGTAGAGCCATGAAAATATTTCTGTTCTTAGATAACTTTTTTCTTCTTCCTAGAGTTAATCATTGCCTTGTTTTTTTTTTTAATTGCTTATTTCCATTTATTTCCAAGTATCCATTGAGATTTTCTTATAAGGGTCCAATAGAGCTGTCAAACTTGCATCAATGTCTGTCAAAAAGGATAGAACACATCAGGTAATCCTGCCATCACCACATACCTCACATCAGCCTGGAGCTAGCACAGCCCTCCATGCTCTTGGGCTGGTTTCTCTCTAGGTCTGCTGTGCAGCCCCACCCCCAAGATGTTGGATCCATCGTCTCCTGAGTCCCTTATCTTCCTCTTTCTTCAGGTGTGGGGAAGCACATCTTTCGATGGCTTTAACAAAGAGTGTATAGAAGGCAATTTTTTTTAGTCCTTGAATATCTGAAAATTTCAGATATTTAGTTTACTCTTATACTTGATTGATCCTTTGGCTGGGTATAGAATTCTAGATTGAAAATAATTTTCACTAAGAATTTTGGAAGAATTGCTGTATCTTATTCTATCTTCTGGTAACGTTGTTGGAAGTCTGATGCCATTCTGATTCCTGTTCGTTTGGGTTTTTTTCTCTGTATCCTTTTTAAGATCATCTGTTTTTGATACTCTGACATTCACACTAAAATGCCTTGATGTGGGCCTTGAGTTTTTGTTTTTGTTTTCCAATAAGTTATGCTGGTCATGCAGTATACCCTTTCAATCTAGATTTATTTTAATTCATCAATAATTTCCTCCTTTGTTTTCTCAATTCTCTCTAGTCCTCTAACTTTCTTAGCTTTTTTCCTCTAATGTTCCACCTTTCTGACCATTTTATTCCTCTTTTAGGAGATTCCTTCGATTTTTAACATCTAAACCTTTACATTAAATATTTTATTTCGGCTACTATATGTGTTTAATTTCCAAGAGCTTAATCTTAGAAATTTTTCTATTGTTTCTATTTTCATTCTTGTTTTATGTTCACAATATTATTTATTATCTCAATAGCAATACTGATTGTAGAATTAAAAAAATAACTTCCACTTTTTGCATTTTCTGTCTCTTCTTAGTTCTTCTTTGCTGTTCAATTAGAGTTTTTTTTCTTTCATGTTGGAGGTTTTCCTCAAATGACCACTGATCCTTAGCTACCATTCATAGTTAAGCACACAGTTCTACATTGCCAATTAGAAATTTTGTATGTGATGGGGAGAGGAAGTCTTACAGGGACTAGGGTGACTAGTATCCTTCACTAAATGGTCATCAGGACAAGAGTTGCTGTATCTCTCAAGTGTCTCCTATTGGAGGTCTTTTCTCTGGACTGTTTAGTTTCTTAAGAGAAACTCCTCTAAACTTGTTTCTGGGATATATGCCAGGCTACTAGAATTTTGGGAGCAAGGCAGGGTAAGAAAGGGCAGCCCTTCCGATTCATTGTGTAGAGTTTCACTAAGCAGTGCATTATTTCATTAGCAAATATTGCTTGAATACCTGTTATGTGTCAGCCACTATTTTATGCCCTTAGGACCCATCAGTAAACAAAACATGGAAGGATCCCTGCCCTCAAGGAGCTTATAGTCTAGCAACCTTGAGAAAGACAATAAGCAATAGATATAAATTAAATAGTATCTTAGTAGGTGATAAGTGCTATAGAAATAGAAAAATAATAGTGCAGGATAAATGAGATTAGGAGTGTTACATGCTTGCAATTTCAATTAGTGTGGTCAGGATAGGCCTTAATAAGAAATTGATTTTTGAACAAAAGGACTTAATGGAAACGAGAGTCAGCCATGTGGATGTCTGGGCAAGGGCAGCTGAGTCAGAGGAATAGCAATGCAAAGGCCCTGAGGTGGAAGCAGATTTGTCATGTTAGAGAAACAGGAAAGGTCAGGAAAGCAGCAGGAGTGTGACTAAGGAGGAAATAGAAGGAGAGGAAGATGGAGAGGTAAAAGGTAGGTCTTGTGGCAGATAAGATGGCTTTTACTCAGTGTAGGGGGCACTACCATAAGCTTTGAGTGTAAGAATGCCAGGATCTGACTTTGGATTTCAAAGAATCACTCTGGTACCTGTGTGGAGAATAGACCATAAGGAGCAACATTAGAGTAAGGGAGACAATTTAGGAGGCTGTTCCAGTAATCTAGGAGAGAAAGAGAGGGTGGCTTGCACCAGGGTGGTGGCAATAAAGGTGGTGAGAAGTAGTTAGATTCTGGATTTACTTTATCAAGATTTCCTGTGTCCATCAATTCATGAATGGATTAAGAAACTGTGGTATTAACATATACATACCGTGGAGGACAACTCAGCCATAAAATGGAATGAATTGATGTCTGCTGCAGCAATTTGAGTGGAACTGGAGACCTTTATCCTAAGTGAAGTATCTCAAGAATGGAAAAACAAACACCACATGTAATCTCTAATAATTGGGAACTAATTGGTGGGTACACATGGGCAGTAAAAGAGAAGTAAAAATCATTGGAAATCAACAAGGAGAAGGGGGAGAATGGAAGGGGTAAAAACCTACCTAACAGATACAATGAACACTTCGCGTGATACACAATTATAGCCTTGACTAAAGCATTATAAAAGCTATCCATGTAACAAAAACATTTGTACTCCTTAATATTTTGAAATAAAAGAAAAGATTTCCTGATAAAATGGGTAGGAAGTATAAGAGCAAAGGAGGCATTAAGGAGGACTCCCAGGTGTGTGGATTATGCACCTGGAAGAAAGACTTTGTCATCTGCTAAAATGAAAGAAGGGTCCGGAGTTCAATTTGGATATGTTGAGTTTTCCTATTTTCCTTCCCATGGCTTACCCTTGCCCTTTGCTGGGTGCACTGTCTTGAGCCACTTCCATTGAGTTCTGGGAAAGAATAAACCTCTAGTTTATGTGTATGTGTAGAAGTGTGTGGGGCAGTCATGTGAAGCTTTGGGGCCATAAAGAGTGAGTGAAGGGTGTGTGGGGAGTCAAGTTGCTCTATATGTGTTCAACAAAGCCCCATGTTTTTATTCCTACAGCATATCGCTACCTTCTGTGGAACCAGACACCTCCAAGTCCTAAACCTTCCTGGGGTTCTGTGGAGGTGGAGTCCCATTGCCATTCCCCTCTGCAGGCACTTGAGTTTTAACTTCCTCTGCTTTTTGAAGTGTTCAAACATTTGCTGAAATTTCTTCTCCTCTCCTGCCTTTTCTCATCCTTGTGCAACCATCTTTTAAAATTCTTTTGCTGTGTCTTGGGTTTGGAGAATAAGAGGTTATAATGTGTGTGGTCAGTACCATGTTGAAATGGATTTGCGCATGTGAGGGGGGGAACTCTTCAAAAGTTTATATGACTTTGATTTTACCACACTTTTATTTCTAATCCCACATTTAGATTTAAATTATTATTGGTGATAAATTGCTTGCAAGTTACCTCACAAGTCATTGAGAGTCTGCAGTTAAGCTCCAGCTTAGATCATAGAACAGAACATCCTGAAAACACCATTTCTGAGCTTTCTTTCCAAGTGACCTCTTTTGTTGAGAGGCTAAGCTCTGGGTTGTAGTTCAAAAATAAAGCATGCCGTGGTTAATAAGGTGGTTATCATAATAAGTTCTGAGAATGCATTATTTAGAGCAGATAACCTCAAACAACATCTTCAAATGTATTCTATTCCAGCAGAAGGAAGGTGACCAATATCAGGAATTAAAGAGAGGATATCACCTTTTATTCTGTGGACATTAAAATGATAATGAAGAAATATTAGGATCAACTCTATGTCAATAAATTTGATAATATAGATTAAATAGTCTAATTCTATTAAAAGAAATAAACTGGAGGTGTTTTCTTATGAAGAATCAGATAACCTAAATATAACCAAGTTAAATAAATATATTGAAGTTATAATTAAAATTCTTCCCACAAAGGAAATGCTAGACCCAAATGATTTCACTTGTGAATTCTACCTACCATTTAAGAAAGAAATAATACAAATTGTATACCAAATTCCTCAAGAAAATGAAAGAGGAGAGGAAACTTTCCAAGCTTATTTTATGAGGTCAGGGTACCATGATATAAAAACCAGATAAAGACATTACAGGTGATGGATGCAGTCAATTGGAAAATATTGAAAGAAATATACCTACAAAGATATTGGAGTTGTCAGACAACTGATAGGTTGCATACATGCCTTCACAATGATAATGACAGACTAAGAGCTGTTACCAAGCAGTTAACTGCTAAGTGTGAGAACCAGAGAGCATATTAGTTTCAAAAGAGGTCCTCATATCTTCATTATATGTAGCAGAAGGACCAATACCATCGAACAGTAGACTAAAGACCTACTTGTAAGAATCACAGAGCACCAGTGATGTTTGAATGTTCAGCCAAAGCTGGTCTGTTATGAAGATCAGGGCTCTGGTAGGGAAAACCTGCAATCTTAAAAAGTGAAACAGGGACATCTGATGGACACCCTTGAGTATGCTGACCCTACCACCTTCCTTCCCAGAACCTCTGGATGTGCAGAGGAGCCCACCCTTCTCTTACTAGTTCCTAGTAAGGACTAGCATTTCCACTGTGTTGGAAAATGTGGCAGAAGCCTATCTACCACAAGGTAACTTGGATTCCCTTCAAGAGCTGCTCTCATCTCTACCCCTGGCTGCCAGGCCAATAACTAGGGTTACCCAGAAGAACCCAGTTGGGGATGTGCTGCTTTGGTACCTAAAGGATTATAAGAACTACCTTGCCAAAGGAGTGCTCCTATGATTGAATTCTGAGGTTGCATGACCAAGGGACCTGGAATGTAAAGTTAGATATGCCAAAATTTATTGATTTGAGTGCGCTTTCTCAGAACACCGAGATTAACACCCTAGCGAGGACTCCCAGGGTTGGTATGGTCTTAGAAGTCTGTAAAAACTGATGATCAACTTTTAGCAAAGTAGCAATGTTGCAGTTTCCCTGGCAGATGGTAGAGGAAGAAGGTTGGGGTGGGGGGGAAGGCTAACCTCCCAGAATAGACTGTTCCATGACAGGGCCTAGGGGATTCACCAAGGAAGTTTGGTGGTGGCTGTCCTCTGCAAGTCAGGGTTGATGGTAAGAAAGGAGGTCACAGAGTTTCTCTCATTGACATCCATGGGGACCATGAGGTTCTGAAATAATAGCAGCCAGATGGTAGCACTTACCCACCAGAAGTCCAGCGACCACAATTACCATAATGACCAGCAAAGCTGGAGTAGCATCCAAAGGGTGGGGGTTTGACCCACCAGGAGTTGTAGAGGTGGTTATTAGAGCATGGTGTCCTTAGAAACAAAATATACTGACAGCCAACAAAGTTGTTCTTTAACATCTATTAAAGTGGAGGGGGAAAGCAACAATGGAAAAACAGGAGGCTGAGGGTGATCATTCCAATAAAACAGCATGATCCCTTGTTCAGTTTCCAGATGTGAGCCAATTTTCAGATCTGGAACCCATTTACTGAAGAGGAGACTGGTCCCTGGGAGGACCTTGCCACACGATGGCTAGTATCCACTGAGGTGATGCCTCCAGTTCTTCCACTATGGGACCTATAGCCATTTACTTTGGTGACTGTACACTAGGGAAAGGGAAATAACCAAGCATTTTGAGGAGTATTGGATACAGGATCTGAGCTAATATGATACCCAGAGATATAAAGTGTCATCATAATCCCCAGGACAGATAATAAAGTCCCGAATGCTCAAAGTTTGGCTCAGAGTCCCTGAGTGCACATTTGGAATCAATATACTAGGAAGGTGGAGTAGCCCAATGTCGGGTTTCTGGTTTGTGGAGTAAGATCATCATAGCTGGGAAGACCACATGGAAACCTCTGAAGCCACACCCATCCAGATAGTAGATCAAAAGCAATATTGTACCCCAGGGAGGATGACAGAGATTAATGCCACCACTAAAGACCTAAAAGATGAAATCATATCTTCATTTGGTTCCAGTCTGACTCCTGCAGAAACCAGATGAATTCTAGAGAATCACTGTAGACTATTGCAGAATAACCAAGTAGTAGCGCCAATTGCAGTTGCGAATGGCTGGCCATTTTGAAAGGCCCAGTGGTCCATCGTCGCAAGGATATATAACCCATTTGAGGTACAGGTTTGCCTTTCCTGCTCACAGATCATCAGCCAGCATCATGACATGGAGGCTTTGGGAATGCATGACTAACAAATATGGAATCCCACACAGCATAGCACGTGACCTGGGGCTCACGGTACAGTGACAAAGTCATGGGAGCAGGCCATGGCATCTCCTGGTCGAAGTACATACCACACCATCTAGAGGCAAATCAGAGAGTGCTGGAAAGATCTTCTAAAGTTGCAGCTCAATTGCTGGCTTGAAGAAAACCCTGTGAAACAATGGGATTCCATCCTTAGGAATGCAGTGTATTTATTAAATGAGAGACTTCTATATGGTGCTGTTTCCTCATTTGGAAAGATATGTGAGCCTGGGAAACAACCAGTGAAGGCAGGAATGACCTCACTTTCTTTCCCTTCCAGTGATTCACTAGGAAATTTTTATTTCTCATCTCTGCAGCTCTGGGCTCTGCATCGTTAGAAGTCCTGGTGCCCGAGGCTACTTCCGAGGGGACACGGCCGGAGCACCACTGAACTATAAGTTGTGGCTGTCACAGGTTACTTTGGACTCCTTATGCTCAGGGACCAGCAGGCCAACAGAGGGATCGCCATTCTGCAGGGATTACCGACCCGTGAGCAGGAAGACGTACGACCACCTTTACACGTGATCCCCGTGGGCACGTTCAGGTGCTCCCTCTCCCCACTGTAACTGTGAGAGGCCACGTGCAGCAGCCCTAAACTTAGAAGGGCATGCCTGTCTGGTGATCAGGCCCCTTAGGAATGAAGGTTTGCTTCCTATCAACACATAGACACTGGACTTGCCAAGGGAGAACAAAGTTTAGAATGAAAGGTGGAGGTGGGAGAGGATGAGTGCCAGTTGTGGCTTGGAGATCAACTGCTGTGTCAGGGGCGACAGGACATCCCTTTAACCTCCCTTTTCTGAGTCTCTCTTCAGGAAGAGAGGCCCAGAGGAACGGCAAGAAACTACTCCCAGAACCTGTCTGGAGACGTGCAGAGCTATACGGAAGCCACGAGCGTGTGTCTCGCAGACCTCCACAGCACGTCATCGAAGAAGGGTCCAAACTGCGGTGATTAAAGACCTTTGCCAAACAAGGCCCTGCCTCCCAGGGGCTAGTCCTCACTGAGTCGGGTGGGGAGACCTGGAACTTTCTGAGGGCAGACTTTGGGCTCCAGGACTCCCTGACAGCTTTGCCAACCCTCCCCGAGACTGCAGGGCAGTCCTGGAGGCTTCCACCCAACCCCCTCTCCCTTTCGTCTTCACTCAAGGTCAGATTTACGTTGAGGTTTGGTGGCTCTCCCACTCTCCCCTGGCTCCCTACCTACTTCATTCCCCACAGGCCTTTCCTCTAATAAAATTCTTGCATGTTTCATGTCCTCTCGGTGTCTGTCTCTGGGAGGATGCAGACTAACACAGGGCTGTGACTTGGTCCCGACAGACAGTTAACTTACTTGTGAATCAGCTTGGTACTTTTGAGGCTTGCTTTTAGGCTTTGGTAGGACAGGTCTCAATAGCCTTTTTCTGTAAGGTTGGGTCAGGCCTAAAACTAAAGTGTTACCCTGTACGCCCTGAAGTTCCGGAAGGACTCTTCAGTCTGGCTGGTTGGATTTGAATAGCTCTCAGCCTTCCCTAAGCCCTGGAATTGCTCTTTGCTCGGCTTTGTGGCACTTTACCCTACATGTGTGCAGTTAAGCATGCAGCAACGGAATCAGGGGACCCCAGGCACATTTCTCTGGGTATTCCCTTCTCTCTGATACTTTTCTACGTTCTGTCAATACTAGGTGGCCCAGGCTCCCCAAACTCCAGTCCAGAAAATGCTTTCTGGTAGAAAGCCGAGATAATCATAGGTGTTGCTTCATTGCTGTTTCTTCTCTCAGGGAGAGATCACAATCCTGTCTCACTGCTGTTTAATATCTGAAAACAGTTGTTTCATAAATTTTATCTGGTCTTCTAGTCAATTAGCATAGAAGGGCAGTTGCCCCACAAGGGCAAGTCTTGTTCTAGTTACTCTGTCACGGCTGGTAGTGGGATTCCAGCACCAGTACCACCCTTATGCCTGGGAAACCAGAGCCCTGCTCTGGCTTGTGCCTCAGAGGGGCCTGAGCTTCGGAATACCTTTCTTGAAGTTTTCAAGTCCTCTCTGCCCCTGGTGCCTGAGACTAGCTGGGGCCACCAGTGCCATCCTCTTGGGGTGTCCCAAGTCTAGACTGGGACCCATATGGGCTCTGGTTCCTATTTCTCCCCTCTGGATGTTCCCTAGCTCTCACCCTGCACTTGGGTTTGACCACATGCCCTGAGGAGCTCCCGTACAGGAGTGTGGTTTGGCTAGTGGATTGTTTCCTATGGATGATGTGATATTTCTTTTGCAAGGTTGTGTGAGGTCGGGCTGCCAGAAAGGTGCTGATATGCTGATTTGGGGTGACTTTCACGTGGGACACAGTGTAAGTTCAGTTCTCTGATCTACCGCTGTTCCACTGCTAACCCTTGGGCTGTACCCATGTGTGTGGGCCTGTGCATCAACCTTCATCTCCGTATTCCGACTGGTCTTCCACACCAAAGGGGGGAGGGCAGGCATCTTTTATCCTTTGCACCCCCATCACAGGCAGCCAGGGCAGTCTCCTTACCCTCTCCACAGGCTCTGTGCCATGTGTCAGGTAGCCTGCCATTGGTGGCTGCACCTATTTCCTCTGAGAGCTTTAGAGATTCTTGCTCTGTGATGCCAGTGGGCCCTTTTATGGGTATGTTTAGGAGGTAGAATAACAGTTTGCACATAATAGATCCATTCTAATATTTCCATAAGCAGGGGCTTTTTAGTTTCTTCCTCTGCATCAGTAGTTCTAAACCTTAGACTCACTGGAGAACTTTAAAAATACTAATGCTTGGCTGGGTGTGGTGGCTCATGCCTGTAATCCTAGCACTCTGGAAGGCTGAGGCAGGTGGATCGCTCAAGGTCAGGAGTTCAAGACCAGCCTGAGCAAGAGCGAGACTCTATCTCTACTAAAAATAGAAAGAAAATTAATTGGCCAACTAAAGTATACAGCAAAAATTAGCCGGGCATGGTGGCACATGCCTGTAGTCCCAGCTACTTGGGAGGCTGAGGCAGAAGGATCGCTTGAGCCCAGGAGTTTGAGATTGCTGTGAGCTAGGCTGATGCCATGGCACTCTAGCCCGGGCAACAGAGTGAGACTCTGTCTCAAAAAAAAAGAAAAAAAAGAATACTAATGCTTGGGCTAGAGAATAATTATAGAATTATATCATTTGTAAAATTCCTGAGGTGTTTCCCATGTGCAATTGGAGTTGAGAACCACTGATCTAGTTCTGGCATACCAGGATCATGGTAGGCTGCTGCTCAGGTTAGGTTTCAATTAATTCCAATCCCAGACCTTCAAGCCAACATGTCCAATATGGAGTCTTAGATGAGAGCCTCAATGTCAATAAATTTGGCCTGATTCAATTTTATAATTGTCCATTCCCATATATGCTCCCCAGATTTCTGATGATTCAAAATTGAAACACCCTAGGTGTAGGCTCTTTTCTTGGAGAAAAACATACTTCTTTGGACTATTTTAGGATCTTATTTTGAGCTCAGAGACAATGAGAAATGGTGCAGGGGAGGCCTGAGAAGAAACATCCCTTTTCAAGGCACGAGTACTTCAGATGAAGCAGAAAAGATTTTCTACAAGGAAGGGCTGTTTTCTCAGACAGAATAGAGAGTTGCATCCACTGGTGAAGAAGGTTCAGAGGAAACCGATGTTTTGAGGTTCTCAGCTTTGTCTATGTCCAAATGTCAACAACCCAACTTACAACATCCCACTACTTTCCAAATAGTGCCCTTAGCTTGGCATTAGAGATCTGTGGGTTGCACATTTAACTGACATTACAACTTTGGGCCTAATCTATGTTGGCCTTACAGCTGGATAAGATAGATAAAGCACTTCTCGAAAGTGAACACAGAGGTTTCCTGACTGTCCACTTGTACCTTGGAATGGGAGTTTAAAGCCTTCAGTTTTTTTTCTTTTTGGACTTCTGCCATGGAAGTTAGAAGAAGCCATAATAATCTACAATCCTCATAATCACCATTGTCACCATAATAACTAAACACTATAGCCACTCAATCTCCCAGTGCCCTGCTTTCTACCTGTAATCCACCCTGTGCCATCACTGGTGAGTAAGCACCATCCCAGCAGGGAGGATAGTCATGTGCTCTTCAAACGTGTGAGCTTCCCAATCCCATAGGCACATATTGAGAGCCTATTTTCTGGAACAATTTTTGATAAAACTATTATATCAGGACCCAACAGAAAATGAATGGCACACTCATGGGTGAACTGAAGAGAATTTAATAAGGGAGTTGTTTCTGGAGATATAGACAGGATTAAAGATATAAATAAAGAATTATTACACATATAGAGATTAGCAAGAATGAGACGTTATTAGCACACTTAGACCTGAAGGGGCGAGAGGAAATGGTATCAGCAGAGCCTGGAGAAAGCTAGGGCCATGGCAGAGAGCCACTCAGAAGGAGTTGTGGCCAAAAACCAGTCCAGCTCTTTCCAGAATCACAGTATCTCTCACCATAACTCAACCTCTCTCTTTTTTCTGTCTTTGGATCTCCTGATGGTGCCTCCTATTAGCCAGATCCAGCCAGAGACAAGGTCAAGAGAACCTGGCTGTTGCAATTAGTAGAGCTCAGCCTCCCAGAGCAGAACACAAGGGAAAGATTGCATTAGGTTGTGGGGAACTGAGAATAATTAGCCCAAAATATCAATCTCTTTTACAAAAAGCTGCTATGGTGGGAAAACCGGACCTTTATGAAGGTCTGATTTTAGTCTTTGTCACCTGTGAGTTTCTCTTTGGCCACTGATGGGAATAAACAAAAGCCTTTTTAATATTCTTGATCTTATTCTGGTACTATCAGTCCATGGAAAAGCTCCTTAGTGAGTAAGTGATAAAAACCAGGAAGGGAAATTAAATTATCCAACTCTTAACCTGCTTTTCAGTTCTCCACCTGAACTGCAGAACTTTCCCTGTTTTGCTTTTGTATAGTGATCCTGATTTACACAAATGCTAAAGATTCACTTGATGCTGATTAAGGGTCTTCTAGCCCTGAGCAGGCTTAGTGATGCCAATTAGAGCAGTGCTTAGTGAAACCCCCCCTGCCTCTTCAGAGCATGGGAAGTGGAGCTGAGTGGTAATTTTAGAGCAAACATTGGAGAACTGAACGTGCAGTGGGCAGGTCTGACCTCATATTTGGGTGAACTTCATTGCTTTCTTATGGCTCATAAACTGTGTGACAGCTGCATAGAGTGCTTTCTGTGCATGCTTAGATAAAAATAATACTTGGCAGTACACAGTATCATTGTTGAGGTTTAGTTTTGTGATAGCTTTCTCTTACTAAGTATTTTCTTTAAATACTGAGTAAAGAATGACTGTATTAAACTGCTTTTGTGAAGTATGGCAAAGACTGCTAATTATCTTCTAATGTCCATTCTTTCCTTCTTCCTTTTAGTAATAGGAACTCCCCATGGAATTTTAGAGACATAGCTAGCCTTCCTTAGAACTAGATTTGGCCATATGATTTCTTTACTATTGGAGTATAAACAAAAAAGACACATGCAGCAACATCTGCTTCATTTCTCTAAAAGAAAACATGTGCCCTCTACTTTCTGTTTTGTCCTGTTCCTTAGTTTCAGTCTTTCACCACTAAATATAATGTTAGCTGTAGGTTTTTCATAAATAAGTTTTGTCATGTTGAGGAATTTTCCTTCTGATTCTACTTTTCTTGGTTTTTATTATGAAAGAGTTGGATCTGTCAAACACCTTTTCTGCATCAAGTGAGATGATCATGTAGTTTTTTTCCTTTGGTTTATTAATATGACATGTTACATAGATTGATTTTTTTATGTTGAACCACCCTTGCATTCTCAGGATAAATCCCATTTGATAATGATGCATAATCCTTTTAATCTACTGTTGGATTTGATTTGCTAATATTTGTTGAGGACTTTTACATCTACGGTCATAAGGATACTGGTCTGTAATTTTCTTGTGATGTCTTTATCTGGCTTTGTTATCAGAGCAATGCTGGCTTCATAGAATGAGTTATGCAGTGTCCCCTCCTCTTCAATATTTTGGAAGAATTTTAAAAGGTTTGGTTTTAGTTCTTCTTTAAATGTTTGGTAAAATTCACTGGTGAAGGCATCTAGCCTAGGACCTTTCTTTTTGGGGGATTCTCTTCTCATTTCTTCATGTGACTATTCTATAGATATTTTCCTTGTGGTTACCATGGGGATTACATTTAACATTTTAAAGTTATAATAATCCAATTTGCATTTATACCAATTTAATTGCAATAGCAAATACAGAGTCTTTGTTCCTATAGATCTCTGCCCCCTTCTGTTACTGATGTTATAGATTGCATCTTTATACTTTGTGTGTCCAATAACATAAATTAATAATTGTTTTTATGGACTTGTTTTTTAAATCACATACAAAATCAAAAGTGGAGTCATAAACTAAATTATAAAAATATTACCTTTCAGAATTGCCCACATATTTATCTTTACAAAAGATCTTTATATCTTCATATGGCTTTGCGTTCCTGTCTAGTGTCCTTTCATTTTAATCTAAAGGACTGCCTTTAGCATTTATTACAGGTCAGATCTAGTTATAACAAATTCCTTCACCTTTTGTTTAGCTGAGAATGTCTTAATTTTTCCTTCATTTTTGAAGGAAAGCTTTGCTGGACATAGAATTTTCAGGGGATAGGGTTTTTCTTTCAGCACTTTGATTATATCAACCCTCTGCCTTTTAGTTTCCAATGTGTCTGATGAGAAATGAGCTGATAGTCTTACTGAGAATCCTTTGTATGTAACAAATCACTTCTCTCTTACTGTTTACAAGATTCTCTCCTTGTATTTGGCTAGTCACAGTTCGATTATAATGTGTCTTGGTTTCGGCCTCTTTGAGTTTGTCCCACTTGAAGTTAGTTAAACTTCTTAGATTTGTAGGTTCATATTTTGCACCATATTTGAGAAAATTTTGGCCATTATGTCTTCAAATAATCTGTCTTTTTCTCTCTTTCTTCTCCTTCTGGAACTCCCATAGTGTGTATGTTGAGCTCCTTGATGGTATCTCATAGATCCTTTACACTCTGTTCACTTTGCTTCATTTTTTTTCTTTCTGTTCCTCAGGCTGGATAATCTCATTTGACCTATCTTCAATTTCATTGTTTCTTTCTTCTTCCTGATTAAACCTACTATTGAGCCCATTTAGTGAATTTTTCATTTCAGTTAACGTACTTTCAACTCCAGAATTTCCATTGATTCTGTTTATATAATATGTACCTCTTTATTGATATTCTATATTTAATGAAATATTATTCTTATGCTAATCTTTAATTCTTTAGACATAGTTTCCTTTAGTTTTTTTTTTAACATGTTTAAAATAGCTAATTTAAAGTCTTTAGTTTTTGTCCAATACTTGAAATTCCTCAAGGACACTGTCTATTGACTGCTTTTTTCCTGTTTATGGGAATACTTTCTTGTTTCTTTGCGTGTCTCATACTTTCTTTGTTGGAAATGTGATATTTTAAATAATGTGACAACTCTGAATATTAGATTCTCTTCCCTCTCCAGGGTTTGTTGTTGTTGTCATTTTTCCTCCCCAGTAAAGTTTGTGTTCTTCATTGTGTTGGCCACTGATGTCCTTGCTCAGTTAGCTTAGTAGTCAGCTAATAATTAGACAGATTTCCTTAAATGCCTAGAACCAAAACATTTCCCAGTCTTTGAGAAAGGGATCTCTGTGTGTGTTGAGGCATCCTTTCAACACTCAGCCAGGCAGTTGACAACTCTGCTTTAGCCTTCATATCCAGTTCAAGCAGTACCTCAAGATTAGCTAGAAGTGAGAGCCTGGGGACTTCTCAGGTCTTTCCTGGGCATGTATAGAGCCCTGGTCACATGTATAGCTCTACACATGTGTGTGGCCTTCTAGCATTTTAGAAATATTTTGGAGCTTTTCAAAGCTCCCTATGGATATCTCATTCCTGAGATTTTCCTTTTAAGCTTTTTAATGAGTTTATTATTTGCCCCCATTGTCTGCTCACATCAGGCAGTTTTAATGTTAAACAGTGTTAAAAAATTGCCTCTGGTTGTTTTCAACCAAGAATCCTGAAAAAAGGCTGTTCACACTGGGTGAATTCTGAGTCACATATAAAAAGAAATCCAAGTGAGGTCTTACAGGGAATTATCAAATAGTTCAAATAATGACAATTCTCTGAGAATGAGTTTTTGAAGGGGCTTAAACATCTTACTGTGCCTTTCAGTGGTTGCCAGGCTGCTGGTTTGCATGATGATAGCAGGCTGTTGATTTTCAAGACTACTGTTGTGGATCTGGAAAGAGGGAGATGAGAATACAGCAATTTAAAATGCCACAAAGCTCATTTTTTTAATGGATATTTGTCTGTTTTTCTTGAATAAACACTCCTTGAATTGCTACAAGCCTTTGGTTCATTTCCCAGAGTTTTGAAATAGTTAATTCTAACAATTTTTCTGATGTTAACATTACTTCTATGGAGGAAAGAATTTTTAGTGATCATTATTATGCCTTACTTCTGGATATATGGTTTTTTACTCTTGGCCAATTTATGATGCAGTGATTAAGGTCTGAAATGCTCCTGGGAGGCCACTAAGATTGGATTTTTTTTACTAATGGTTTGCAACCAAAGTTATTGGTTTGAAAAACGTGATAGTATAAAAAGATATAAATGGAAACAACAAAAATTAAAAATCAAGGTGGGAGATGGAGGTGAAATATAGAATTTCTGTTAGATTTCTCTTTGATTGTTTGTAAGGAGAGTTGTCATATGTTTAAAATAATTAGTTATACAATATTTTTTTCAAGCCTCATAATAATCTCAAATCAAAAAACCTACAACAGATACACAAAAAATAAAAAGCAAGAAAATGAAAGATACTACCAGAGAAAATCACTTCTAACAAAGAAAGACAGGAAGGAAAGAAAAAAGAAAGAGGGGACCACAAACAACCAGAAATCAAATAACAGCATGGCAGTAATAATTCCTTATCAATCAATAGTAGCATTGAATGCAAATGGACTAAACTCTTCAATCAATAGACACAGTGGCCAACTGGATTTTAAAAAATACCCAATTATATGTTTTCTTCAAGAAACCCATTTCACCTACAAAGATACATAGAAGTAGCTATATTTCTATCAGATAAAATAGATTTCAAGGCAAAATCTATAAAAAGAGACAAAGAAGGTCATTATATAATGATAAAGGGGTCAATTCAGCAAGAAGTTATAACAATTCTAAATATATATATGCACCCAACACTGGAGCACCTAGATACATAAATATTATCAGAGCTAAAGAGAGAGATAGACTCCCCAAAAATAATCACTGGAGACCTCAATACTCCATTTTGAGCATTGGATTGATCATCCAGACAGAAACTCAACAAAGAAACATTCGACTTAGTCTGCATTATAGACCATGTGGACCTGATAGATATTTATAGAACATTTCATCCAACAGCTGCAGAATACACATTCTTCTCCTTAGCTCATGGATCACTCTCAAGGATAGACCATATGTTATGCCACAAAACAAGTCTTAAAAAATTCCAAAACACTGAAATCATATCAAGTATTTTCTTTGAACACAATGGAATAAAACTAAAAATCAGTAACAAAAGGAACATTGGAAACTATATAAATACATGGACATTAACACAATATGCTCTTGAATGGCCAGTTGGTCAATGAAGAGATTGAGAAGGGCCGGGCGCAGTGGCTCACGCCTGTAATCCTAGCACTCTGGGAGGCTGAGGTGGGCGGATTGCTCAAGGTCAGGAGTTCGAAACCAGCCTGAGCAAGACCCCGTCTCTACTATAAATAGAAAGAAATTAATTGGCCAACTAATATATATAGAAAAAAAATTAGCCGGGCATGGTGGTGCATGCCTGTAGTAGTCCCAGCTACTCAGGGGAGGCTGAGGCAGAAGGATCGCTTGAGCCCAGGAGTTTGAGGTTGCTGTGAGCTAGGCTGATGCCACGGCACTCACTCTAGCCTGGGCAACAAAGCGAGACTCTGTCTCAAAAAAAAAAAGAGATTGAGAAGGAAATTTAAAGATTTCTTGAAACAAATTAAAATAAAAACACAACATATCAAAACATGTAGGGCACAAGCAGTAATAAGAGGAAAGTTTATGGCAGTAAGTGCCTACATCAAAAAAGTAGAAAAGCTTCAAATAAACAACCTAATGATGTATCTCAAAGAACTAGAAAAACAAACCAACCTCAGATTAGTAGAAAAAGAATAAAGATAAGAATGGAAATAAATGAAATAGAAACAAAAATAAATATAAAAGATCAATGAAATGAAAAGATAAACAAAATTGATGCCTCTTTAGCCAGACTAAGAAAAAAAAAGAGAGAAGGCTCAAATAAATAAAATCAGAGATAAAAAAGGACACATTACAACTGATACTGCAGAAATTCTAGGATCATTAAAGATTACTATATGAGCAATTAAATGCCAATAAATTAGAAAACCTAGAAGAAATGGATAAATTCCTAGATGCATACAACCTACCAAGATTGAACCAAGAAAAAAAAAATCTAAAACCTCAATAAATCAATAACTAGTAATGAGATAGAAGTGGTAATTAAAAGTCTCCCGTCAAAGAAAAGCCCAGGACCTGATGGCTTCACCACTGAATTCTACCAAGCAGTCAAAGAAAAACTAATAGCAATCCTACTTAAACTATCCCCCCAAAAATGGAGGTGGAGGATTACTCCTAAACTCATTCTGTGTGGTCTGTATCACCCTGATACCAAAGCCAGACAGAGACACAATAAAAAAAGAAAACTATAGGCCAATTATCCCTTATCAACATAGATGCAAAAATCCTCCACAAAATACTAGCAAACTGAATACAACAGCACCTTAAAAAGATTATTCATCATCATCAAGTGGTATTTACCCAGGGATGCAAGGATGATTCAACATATGCAAATCAATCAGTGTTATACACCATATCAACAAAACGAAAAACAAATACCATATGATCATTTCAATTGATGCTGAAAAAGCATTTGATAAAATTTAACATCCTTTCATAATAAAAACTTCCCCCCCAAAAAAACTGGGAATAGAAGGAAGTTACCTCAACACAATAAAAGCCTTCTATGACAGACTCACAACTAGCATCATGTTGAATGGGGAAAATTGAAAGCCTTTCCTCTAAGATCCTGAACAAGACAAGGATGTCCATTTTCACCACTGTTATTCAACAGACTACTGGAAGTTCTAGCTAGGGCAATCAGACAAGAAAAAGAAATAAAGGGAATTCAAATTGAAAAGGAAGAAGTCAAATTATCCTTGTTTGTAGACAATATGATGTTATATCTAGAGAAATCTAAAGAGTCCTCAAAAAAAAAAAAAAAACATTAGCACTGATAAATTCAGTAAAGTTGCAGGATACAAAGTCAACATAAAAAAAATCAGTAGCATTTCTACATGCCAACAATAAACAACCTGAAAAAGAAACCAAGAAAGTAATCCCACTTGTTAATAAGATAAAATAAAATACCAAGAAATAAACTTAACCAAAGAAGTAAAGATCTCTATAATGAAAACTAAAACATTGATGAAGGGAATTGAAGTGGACACAAAAAAGAAAGATATTCTCATGTTCATGGATTGCAAGAATCAATAGTGTTAAAAATGTCCATACCACCCAAAGCAATCTACAGATTGATTTTGCACTTCCTATCAAAATACCAATTACATTCTTCATAGATATAGAAAAAAAATCCTAAAATTTATACAGAACCACAAAAGAACCAAACTAACCAAACCACCCCAAGTAAAAAGAACAAAACTGAAGGAATCACATGACCTGACTTCAAATTATACTACAGAACAGTAGTAACCAAATCAGTATGGTAATGGTATAAAAACAGACACATAGACCAATGGAACAGAATAGAGAACCCAGAAATAAATCCACACAGCTATAGTGAACTTATCTTCAACAAAGTTGCCAAGAACATCCAGTGGGGAAAGGACAGTCTCTTCAATAAATGGCGCTGGCAAAACTGGATAACCATATACAGTAGAGTGAAACTAGACCCTTATCTCTCACCCTATACAAAAATAAAATCAAAATGGATTAAAGTCTTAAGTCTAATACCTCAAACTATGAAACTACTAAAAGAAAACTTGGGGAAAATGCTTCAGGACATTGGCCTGGGTAAGAACTTTTTGAGTTATATCCCCAAAGCACAGGCAACCAAAGCAGAATTGGACAAATGAGATCATACCAAACTAAAAAGATTTGCACAGCAAAGGAAATAATCAACAAAGTGAAAAGACAACCTACAGAATGGGAGAAAATATTTGCAAGCTACCCATGTGACAAGGGATTAATAACTAAAATATATAAGGAGCTCTAAAAAAAATCAATCTGATTAAAAAATGACCAAAGGAGCTGAATACACATTTCTCAAAAGAAGACATACAAATAGCTAATAGGTATATGAAAAAATGCTCAATATTATCAATCATCAGAGAAATGCAAATCAATACTACAGTGAGACATCATCTCACCCTAGTTAAAATGGCTTTTGTGAAAAAGACAAGCAATAACAAATGCTAGGGAAGATGTGGAGAAAGCAGAACCCTTGTACATGATTGGCTGGAATGTAAATTAGTGCAACTAGTATGGAGAACGGTATGGAGGTTCCTCAAAAAACTAAAAATAGAACTATCATATGACCCTCCAATCCCACTGCTAGATATATCCAAAAGAAGAGAATTCACTATATGGAAAAGATACCTGCACTCCCATCTTTATTGCAGTACTATTCACAAAAGCCAAGATTTGTAATCACCCTAAGTGTCCATCAATGTAAAAATTTAAAAATATTATGCAGCTGTATCAAAGTATATGGAATATATCTGTGGACTGATATGGAAAGATATCCAGGATATATTATTAAATGAAAATGCAGTTGCAGAACTGCAATATAGTATACTTTTTTTTGTAAGAAAGAGGAGAAATACAAAAGTATACACTTGTTTGTGCTTAATTTGCATGATGAAACAATGAAAGGATGCACAAAAAAACTATTAAAAATTGTTAACTATGGAAGTGGTAGAAGCAAGATATGTCAACATATAGATGTTCATAGTTTTGATTTTTAAAGCTTATGAATATATTATCCACTGAAAAAAATTAAAATTTCAAAATAAATGAGAAAAAGAAAAGAACAATTAAGTCATGTGGTCCAAGAGATATAATGAAATATTATAAGGTTTCATAATAAGTACCAAGAAATAAAAGATGGAAAAATAATAGCCATGGAAAAGCATAAACATGAACAGCAAAAGAGAACAGCTATACAAGATACAAAGCCGAAGTTTCACGTGGGTAGCACATGTCAAATAGGAGGGTGGGCAAAAAAATCACACCCAGTTGAGAATCACTGCTTCAGTTTATGTGAATAAAAAGATTTTCTGAGCAGCTCATTTAAAAATTTTCTAATGAATGTTTTCTTGGAAACTGATCTGTATTCCAGAACTACTTTTTCACTGAGATGTCAAATATTTCATATAATACTTTTCCAGTTCCTTTTTTATTGTTATCATAACCCTGATCCAGCCAGTATGCTATTTTGCAACTTCTTTTGAGTGACATTAATAATTTATCAGAAATGTTTCCCTTTTTAATAAGATGTTTAAATTGCTGAATCATTTGGTGTGACGATTTTATTACTTTGGAACTTTTTGTGTAGGAGCCAATCTCTATTTATTTAATAATATTAGAGAAGTGGAATTAAGTACTTGAGCCCACATTCGTACTTTTCAGTGGTTGCTTATACGTAATTGAGTGGAAGAACACCTCTAATGTGTTTGAAGTAATCCTGTTACTGACTTCTTTTTTAACTTTCTTTGGAAGTCTGGAATCCTTCAAAAGCTTTCAAGAAGTCAGTCACCCAGGGGTGGTAAGGCCAGTAATTAGTTGGTTAGCTCCGTCTCTGTCAATATCAATGTGACAAAGACCTGAACCCTGAGGCCTCTGTTAGCCCAGCAGCTCACAATTCTGGCAGCACGACCTGTGGTAGGTACATAGAAATAGAAAGAGCTACTTCTCCCTCAGCTCTACCCAGGATCTTCTGAGAGTGATGCATGTGGTCTTAATTATTTTTAAATAATTAAACAGTATTGTTCCATTTCTGAAGAAAGCAAATCCAACCTGCAATTAGGAGACTGGTCCACAAAGGACAGCATAACCACCTGCATGAGCGTCACGTTGAATCTCCTTCCTCCGCCCTGTTCTTGTTCCAGAGGGTTTTGCTGTCCTCAACGTGATTCATTTCACTTCCAGGAGCAAGGAAGCGCGCATTTCCCAGGAGAATCACTGCGGTCTACCCTGTCTCTGAACTCAGGTGAAAGGGTTTCCTTATTGGAAGAGATATACAGTGCAAGCAGGAAAGCAAAGACCGCTTTATGGCCGCCACAGAAAAATTATCTTCGCAGTGAAACAACTGGACTGTAAAGATGGGATACGCTAAAGTAAATCTTCAGCCTGAAACCGGATCTTTACCTTCCCCGCCCTCTCCCCCAGCGCCTCCCGACGTTTGCAGTCGGGCTGCGGACTCCCTCGCGTGCGTGCGTGCCGACGAGGAGCCCGCGCACCGCCAAGAACTCACCCGGGCGGGCGCACCCGCTAAATAGCAAACAGATGCCCGACACGCCAAAGACCTCGCCGGCTGGGGCGCCGCCTGGGAAACCAGTCCCAGCCCCGAGGTTTCTGCGTGGAAACACTGGTCGCTGGACTATTCTGTATTTTTATTTTTTCCTCTTTGCTGGAAAGGAACCGGTTCTGAAAGCAGGCACCCCCTGTCCCCCGGAGGCGGGGGTGCGGAGAGCAGACCCGGATCCTGGAAAGCCCGACCCGAGCAGCTGCAGCGCTTGCTAAGTGGAGGCTTCCCGCCGGGCTCCTTCCCGGGGTGAAGCGGTCTTCCCCAGCCCCGTCACTGGGGAGACCCCGGCAGACGCCACAATCCCCCAGCGCTTTGTCGCCCCTTCCTCCTGCCCGGCTCCCTAAACTCCGGAGAGGCCGGGGACTCCCGACCTTGTTTCCATCCTCCCACTCGCCGCCTGGGCCGCGTGCATCCCGGGCTTATTCGGGAGGCGAATTTAGGGCCACCGATTTGGCTCCAGAAGTGTGTTCCGACTGTACGGTCGCCCCCCGCAGGGTCGCTCCACAGCGCGTTCCCAAATGTCCCAGGACCTCACCCCACTCCCTAGCATACGAAGCCCCGGGCGGCGGTCGAGCAGGTATGTCGCCGGTAGCTCAGCGCTGCGGTCAAGGAGATGAGGGTGCTCGGTACCTGCCCCTTCCCCGACAACACCGGCAACCGTACCGGGGCACACCACGGCAACTCCCAGTAATTCAAATGTCCTCGGCGGCGCACGGCCCCTCCCCGCGCCGCCCCTAGAGGCCACTTCTGCGCGGCCTTTCGCTTCGAACCCCAAGGGGCGCGCGCCTGGCGCGCCGGGTCCGCCTCCTCCCCGGCTCTAGCGGGGGCGGGCGTGGGTGGGCAGGGGCCTGGATCTGATTAGCTGGGAGGGGGAAGCCATGGTCCCGACCGCTCTCTCCTGCCTCCCCGTCCTCCCAGGCTCCTCGAGGAGGAGGAGGGACAGTACAGGAGAAGAGGGGCGAGGGTCCCGTCGCCCAGGGATCAGAGCCGCTGCCTCTGTCTCCGAGCTTCCGCCTCGCCCCGCCCCACCGTCAGCCCCTCCATGAGACCCACCTCCAGCTCGGGCTTCTACGTGAGCCGCGCGGTGGCCCTGCTGCTGGCCGGGCTGGCAGCCGCCCTCCTGGTGGCGCTGGCCGTGCTCGCCGCCCTGTACGGCCACTGCGCGGGCGTCCCGCCGTCGAAGCTCCGTGGCCTCCGGGTCCCGGACGCCGCGTCCCCCACTCCCAGCAGTCAGGAGGAGCCGCCGGCGACCCCGAAACCCGGCTCCGCACGCGAGCCGTCGGCGACGACCTCCGCGGGCGACTGGCGACCGCCGGGGCCCTGGGACCAGCTGCGCCTGCCGTCCTGGCTGGTGCCGCTGCACTACGAGCTGGAGCTATGGCCCCGGCTGAGGCCCGACGAGCTCCCCGGGTCGTCGTTGCACTTCACTGGCCGTGTGAACATCACGGTGCGCTGCGCCGAGGCCACCGCGCGGTTGCTGCTGCACAGCCTTCTCCTGGACTGCGAGCGCGCCGAGGTGCGGGGTCCCCTGTCTCCAGGCGTCGGGGACGCCGGCGTGGGCAGCGTGCCCGTGGACGACGTGTGGTTCGCGCTGGACATGCAGTACATGGTGCTGGAGCTTGGCGAGGCCCTGCAGCCCGGTAGCCGCTACGAGCTTCAGCTCAGCTTCTCGGGCCTGGCGTACCGGGACACTAGGGAGGGGCTCTTCCTCAACGTCTACACCGACCAGGGCGAGCGCAGGTAAGGGCTGGCCGGCCCTGGGTCTCCTCTGTCCCCGCCCGCGCGTCCCGGCGCAGGCTGCGCGTCCAGCTGCCGACCTGTCCAGGTGTGCGTCTCCCGGCCTCCCCAAAGGGCCCCCGGCCCAGCCCACCCCTGACGCTTTCTTCCGGAGCCGGGGCGAGCGCCTCCCAACCCTGTCGTCCTGAGACCCTGCTCAGAGTAAGGGCTTCCAGACCGCGACCCTTCCTCTGGCCGGTGTTCGGTCCTCTCCCTGCCCATCCAGTTTGTTTTTATCGCTGCCCCTCTTGAGGTTGCTTCTACCTCAGAAGTTTATTGTTTTCTTCAGAAAGCCCCTTTCTTCTCTAGCCGGGAATTGTTCGCCCCTTTGAACAAACCCCTGGCCACTCAGAGGTGGGTCCTTGGACTGGCAGCAGCTGTAATGCCTGGGAGCTTGTTGGAAACGCAGACTCTCAGACTCCGCTCCAAGGCGACCAGAGTCGGCGTTTTAACAAGATCTTAAGGTGATTCGCAGGCGTTAAGGTTGGAGAAGCGCCAGGCTAAGGGACCCTTCTGGCTTCTGCTCTTTGCCCCTCCGTGCGCGTCCCTGCGCTCAGCTCCCTCTCTTTCCAGGCACCCGGTAACTGCGGCTCTTACAACAAATATACCCACGTTGGGGCTGTTTGTTCCCATAACTTTTGATTTTTACTAAGGTTCTCCAAAACTTTGGAATCGCCTTTAATTCATGTCCTCCTTCCCCCATCCCTCCCCCCTCCCCCCCGGCCTGGGGACCTCACCTAGTTTTGCTGGCGACGGCGAGTCCCCTACCCGCTCTGGGCTCTTCCTCAAGCTCTGCAGAGCCCAGCACTTTTGAGATTGTTCTGATGGAAAAAATAATAATAATAAAAGCGATGATAAGAGACCTCCCCTTTGAGTTTGAAAACCCATATAATGTTCATATGCTCTTTTTGCACTCATTTGAGATGATGTCTCCCACACGGAATATTTTCTACCCCTGCACAAGAATTGCCTCTTTCCACCCTTTGCGACCACTCTGCCGTCCTCTGGCGAACGCAGGGGAAATGTCTTCAGTGGAAGATAAGAAAAAGTTATTTTTTTTTTTCAAACCAGCGATCTCTCTTCATTCGCACACTGGTGGAGCTTTTGCGGTTTACACAACTGCATGTACTTTGCCCTTTATTATTAGAGAAAATGTTCTCAGATGTTCTCTGCTGGAAAGAAACCCACTAAATTACCCTCTAAACCATCTCCTGCACTATTTTGAAATTTTTAAGGGCTTTAAAATAAGTTTAATGAGCTACCTTAGTGGATATGTGATCTATAACTTTTGTTTTTAAGGGCTGTGTGCTTGGTTTCCTCTTTCAAAAATGCTTGAAAAATAGTTTTGAAACTTTCTCATTCAGATGACATGTTATCCATCTCAGGTGTCCTCGGGGAACCTTTTGAAATTACTGTGTGTAGTCCGGGGTGCAAGGAAACTCTTTGCATACTTATCTGACAGTGTTTTTTCTGTCAGTAAATCTTCATTTGTTCACCCATCTTTTCCTTCTTCCTGTCTTAGTGGGGCTATGGCTCACCCAAGCAAACTAGCAAACACAGGAAAGGAAAATACCTTTCCATTTTTTCTGTTGTGCCACCAGTCTAGCATTAACTGCAAACCATATTTTCAGAAGAAATCTTAATAATGTCCTTGGTAGAGAACTTAATAAAGTCCAAGGTAGAGCTCTAGAACTGTGACATTTGGGGAGAGTCGTTACCAGGAAGTTGTCCCTCCGGGTCTCTGTTCTGAAACCACAAGGAAAAGACACGTGTGGTTAAACTTCAAGCCAAGGTCACAAAGAACCTAGACAGAGTGATGGCTTGTGATATGGCTGATTCAGGGAACCCAGCAGGCCTGAGTTGGCACTGGAGCTGTGTGAATTGAGCAAATAGCTTAACCTCTCTGAGTCTGTTGCCTCCTTCATGGAATGGACATGGTAACTGCCAACTTTTAGAGTATTGTGAAAATGAGATGAGAAAGGGGGTGCACAGTGACTGTCACACAGCCTGGGCAGTGGTAGCAGGCGTCATTAGGTCAGATTATCATTGTTAGGAGCAGCCTCCTTGTTATCTAAACATGGGACCTGCCAAGTTCCTGGTGGAGATGAGTCTAAGAAGAGAATTCCCAGGTGTGGGGAGAAGCCAGGGGCTGGGAAAGTGGGGAGTTTTTGTTTCACGGGTGTATATTTTAGTTTTGCAAGAAGAAAAGCGTTCTGGAGATTGGTTGACAACAATGTGAGTACCTAACACTACTGAACTATACACTTAAAAATGGATAAAGTGGCAAATTTTATGTTATGTGTATTTTACCACAGTTAAAAATGTTAAAAGAGCAAAAATAATTCTAGACCAGTGAATGTAGAAAGGGGTTCAGAAACTTACATGTTTTAACAATTGTCTCAGGTAATTCTGATGCCCACAATCAGTATTTTCTAATTTTTTATTTTGAAATAATTATTGATTCATCCAAAGTTGCCAAAATAGTATAGAAAGGTCCTGGGTACCTTTGCCCAGTTTCCTCAAATGATTATATCTTATGTAATTACGGTACAATATCAAAAGCGGGAATCTGACATTATTACTATGTGTGTATATGGGTTTTTTTTATGTTTTATCACATGGGTAGATTTGTGTAACCACTACCAAAATCAAGGTGTACAGCTGTTCCATCACCTCAGAGATGACACTCATACTTTTGCTTTACACTCCCTCACAGCGCTCCCCCACCGTCCCCGGATCCTTGGCAATCTGTTCTCAATCTCTATAATTTTGTCATTTGGAGAATTTTATATAAGTGGAGTTATACCATATGTGACCCTCAGATGTCAGCTTTTCTCACTTAGGATAACGCCCTTGGGATCTATCTAAGTTGTGTGGATCAACAGTTTGATTGCTTTTATTGCTGAGTTCTATTCCACAGTGTGAATGTACTACAGTTTGTTTAGTCATTCACTCTTGAGGGATGTTGTGGTTGTTTCCAGTTTTTGCCTATTACGAATAAAGCTTCTGTGAGTAATTGTGTACAGGTTTTTGTGAGAACATAGTTTTTATTTCTGTGGGACAAATGCCCACAGGTGAAATTGCTGGGTTATGTGGTAATTGTATATTTAGTTTTTTAAGAAACTGCCAAACTATTTCCCAAAGTGACTGTACTATTTTATACTCCCACCAGCAATGTAGGAGTGATAGAGTTTCTCTGCATCTATTTGGCCACTATTTGCTATTTTCACTATTTTTTATTTTAGCTGTCCTGATAGGTGTGTAGTAATAAAAGTTTTTAATTTTGATGAAGTCCAATTTATCCACTTTTAAAATGGATCATGCTTTTGGTGTCATGTCTCAGAACTCTTCACCAAGCCCTAAGTTCTGCAGATTTTCTGTGTTATCTTCTGAAAGCTTTATATTTTTATGTTTTACATGTAAACATATGTAAATGATCCACTGTAAGTTAATTTTTATATAAGATGTGATGTTTAGGTCAAGGTTCTTTTTTTTTTGCTTATGACTATCTAATTGTTCTAGCACCATTTGTTGAAAAGACTATTCTCTCTCCATTGAATCGCTTTTGTACCTTTATCAAAATCAATTGTCCATTCTTCTGTGGGGCTATTACTGGGTTCTCTATTCTGTTCCATCAATCTGTGTGTCTGTTCTTCTGTCAATACTACATAGTATTGATTACTGTACTATACAATGCCTTGCAGTTGTCTTCTTTTTAAGCACTGTTTTAACTATTTTAGTTCCTTTGCCTTTCTATATATATTTTACAATATTTTTGTCTATATGTACCAAAAATCTTGTTGGGATTTTGACAGCAATTATGTTAAACCTTTATATACATTTAGGGAGAATGACACCTTTACTATGCTAAGGCTTCCAATCTATGAACCTGGAATGCCCATTTATTTAGATCTTTGATTTATTTCATCAAGATTTTATCATTTTTAGCATACGAGTACTATATACTATTTAATAGATTTATACCTGTTTAATTTTATTTGAGCAATTGTAAGTGGTATTATATTTTTAATTTTGGTTTTTACATGTCTGTTGCTACTATATAGAAATACTGAGTTTTGTATTTTGATCTTGTATCCTGTGCCCTTGCTGAACTCACTAGATCCAGAGGTTTTTGTTTTTGTTTTTTGTTTTTGCAGACTCTTTGGAATTGTCTATGCAGATAATCATGTCATCTACAAATAGAGACAGTTTTATTTTTTCCATTTATTTTCTTTTCCTATCTTACTGTGCAGGCTAAAATTTTCCAACACTATGTTAAACAAGAGCAATGAGAATGAACATTCTTGCTTTTTTTTCTCTTGATTTTAGAGGGAAAGTTTTTAGCCTTTTGTGGATGTTGAATTTTGTCAAATACTTTTCTGCATCAATTGATAGGATCATGTGATTTTTCTTCTTTAGCCTGCTAATATTAAGCATGACATTAGCTGCAGGTTTTGTATATGTTCTTCATCAAGTTGAGGAAGTTGTGCTCTATTCATATTTTCATATGAGTTTTTTTTTACATGAAATGGATGTTGAATTTTGTCAAATACTTTTCTGCATCAATTGATAGGATCATGTGATTTTTCTTCTTTAGCCTGCTAATATGGTGTATTATATTGATTTAGGTTAGTATATTGAGCCGGTCTTACTGTCCCCACCCTTTTTGATAAGAGCAATTGCCATATAATAAGGGAGAGTGGCCAGCCATTTCAATGTAAGGGGGAAGGCAGAGAAGAGAGAGAAAAGTACAGTGGAAAGAGCAAGTGTCTTTACTTTCTACCCTCCTCCTTCTGACAGGGTATGACCACCAAACAAATTTTCCTATAAAGTAATTTATTAGGGAGTGTCTCCAGGCACAATCCAGGTGGAGAATGGGGAATTGTGACCAGCAAAGAAAGGAGGCCAAGCTGGGATATGACAAAGTCCTCTGAAAGAAATTCTGGAGAGTGTGAGCTGTACCTAAGAATTGTCCCTATTAAGAGCAAGGGAGCAGACACATTTGTACCCTCCACACTGAGGGTGGACTGGTCCTGGGGCCCAGTTAATTCCCAGGCACCCTGCTCTTTAGAGATGCAGGCAAAGCAATTCCATACGGAGCCTTGTTCTTCCCTTTATGATCAGTGATCTCCTACCTCTGCAGCCAGCGTGGCTTCTAATCTGTAGAATAGAAGTGGGTTAGGCGAGTGGGCCCTAGATAGTAGTGAGGGTGGTATCAGTGATCCATTTGAGGCTAAGGGGATCTAGAATTTCCCACATGGGCTGAGAATATTGACTGGAGAGCTATAGAAGGGCTACCATGCCAAGAATCAAAGTAACTATGTTGGCTGGGCGTGATGGTTCACGCCTGTAATCCTAGTACTCTGGGAGGCTGAGGTGGGCGGATTGCTGAAGGTCAGGAGTTCGAAACCAGCCTGAGCAAGAGCGAGATCCTGTCTCTACTATAAATAGAAAGAAAACTAATTGGCCAACTAATATATATATATAGAAAAAATTAGCTGGGCATGGTGGCGCATGCCTATAGTCCCAGCTATTTGAGAGGCTGAGGCAGGAGGATTGCTTGAGCCCAGGAGTTTGAGGTTGCTGTGAGCTAGGCTGACCCCATGGCACTCACTCTAGCCTGGGCAACAAAGTGAGACTCTGTCTCAAAAAAAAAAAAAAAAGTAACTATGTTGTGGTGAATGCTGTAGAAATGGTTACCCAAGATATGGTTCTGAAGGAAGTTGCAGCCAGGTTCAGAGGACTGGCCACGTGAGCAGGAGCCACTGAGGGCCACGTCATCAGTGGGAACCCCTGAGTCTTGACTATCATGAAGAAATGCTTCACAAGTCACAGCAGTCCAGAAAATGCAGTCACCCCAGTCTGGTGAATTCAGCAAGTCCTCTTCTTTCAACCGGTCTCCTGGTTCTTTCCCCTTTCCCAGTTGGCATTTGGATGTGGAAGGAATCCTCTTAGTTCTTGTGTCCTAAGAAAATAATTTAGCACTGAAAGGGAATTTGGATTTTGAATTGACTATGCCTCTGAACAAGACTGTTTTAAATACATAACAGTGAATCACTTTTAATTGCCAAACTTGCATTTTTTGTACCATCAGTGATAACATGCGTTTCAGAATATGAAGAAATTAATTTTAAGACAGTTTGTCTTATATACCTGAGTTCTAGTAAGTAAATTTTGACAATATACTACAATCCATATTAAATAAATGTCTTATCCAGTACAAATGACTGGAATTACAACATTCTGATTCATCCAATTCTTCTAAACAATTGTTGCCAAAAACTCCATAAAATGTTGCATTATGAAACTATACTTTGTAGCAGTTACTCCTGGCTTTTGAAACACATTTCAGAGTGCACTCCTATGCTAAAGGCCAGTACTCAGTTTGTTGAGAGTTGCTTATTCATCTGATAACAGATATATTAGGAAGGTTAAAAAAAAGTCTGTGTTTTTTCCTTTCTTGGTAAGTACTAATTATTCAAATGGTCCTGAATTACAAAATGACTATAAGTCATCTTTGACCATTTTAAGAATTAAGAAGCCCTTACTGAACTATCTCCTTCAGATAAAATTAGTTATACTGGTTCTGAGACTATTCGAGGACCACGTACGTTTCATTTGTACTCGTTGAAGATGAGCTTGGCCCTCCCAGGGACCCTTGTTTATAGTACTAATCTTAGTGAATTAATAGGAGCCATGGGAATCCCTTCAATAAGGTGATATAGTGCCATTACTGGTTATGAATTTTTTTTGCATCCACATCTTCATTCACTGTGTGCAAGACTTATATAAGGTATGGATGCATGTAAGAAGCATGGTATCTACTTCTGTGAAAATCAATGTTAAAACAATACAAAGTACTAGAGTTACTTCCTTTTCTTGTTGGCATAACTGGATTGAGAAGGTTTGTTTAACACAGAGGAAATGCCTTCCTTTTGCTTGAGAAATCTGAGGTTAAGATCTTTGTTAGAAGTACCAGTCCTGCCTGAACTGCCCACAGTTCTTTTTGAGAGAAGTGGTCTTCTCCCTTTTTCTCTGTTTCAGCTTTATGATAATTACTGTTTACATGGTGTATCTTTTTATATCCTTTCACTTTTTACTTATATGTGTCTTGATATTAAAAGTGAATTGTGTTATTGAAAGCATGATCTTGGGTCTTACTTTTTATATAGTCTGACAATCTCTTTTAATCAAGAGTATTTAGACTATATTTGATATAATTATTGATTTGATTGGGCTTACATCTACCATCTTGCTATTTTTTGTGTATTGTCCCATCTGTTCTTTGTTCTTTTTTTTCCTCTTTTTTGCCTTTTTGGGATTATTTTATTAATATTTCATTTAATCTTAACTCTTGGCTAATTAGCTATATATATAGGAGATGGGTGAGAGGATTGCTTTAGGGTTTTCAATATGCATTCCTAACTTATCACAGACTATAGCCAAATGATATTATTCCACTTCACAAAAATGTATGAATTTTAGAACTATGTTTTTCCATTTTCTCCCATCTTTTATGCTATAGTTACTGTACATTTTATTTCTATGTGAGATATAAATCCCACAATGTATTATTGTTGCTTTTGCTTTAAACTATCAATTACTATTATGTAAATTTTTCAAAAGAAAAGCCCTTTTAATTTACTCTCATGTGCTCTTTATTCCTTTGTGTACATCTGAGTTTCCATATTGTATTATTTTGCTTCTACCTGAAGAACTTTTTAAGATATTTGTTTTAAGACCAGGTCTACTGGTGGTAAATTCTCTCGACTTTTGTTAGTCTGAAAAAGTTTTATTAATATTTTTCATTCATTTTTGAAAGACATTTTGCTGGGTATAGTATTCTAGATTGGCAGATTTGGTTTGTGGTGTTGTTTTTAATTTCAGCAATTCAAATGTGTTATTTCATTGTCTTTTCAATCACATAGTTTCTGCAGTTTATAGCTTTTAATTTTTGTTCCTCTATATGTACTTTGCTTTTTTTTCTCTGCTTTTAAATTTCTCTTTATTACTTGTTTTTAGCAATTTGATTATGATTTGCTTCAGGATGGGTAACATTGGTTTAACCTGCTTGAGGTTCATGGAGTTTCTTGTACCTGTGGGTTTATAGTTTTTATCAAATTTGGAAAAACTTTTACCCGTTATCTAAATTTCTTTTTTCTGTTCTCTACATTTTTCTCCTCTTATTCTGGGGCTTCAGTTACCTATTATGCTACCTACTGTTTACCTAATAGGTCACTGAGTTTCTTTTATTGTTTTTTAGTATTTTTTTCTTTGCGTGTTTGATTTTGCATAGTTTCTGTTGTTTTGTCTTCAATTTAATTGACTTTTTTTCTTCTGCAATGTTCAGTTTGCTTTTAGTCCCATCCAGTGAAATTGTCATTTAAGATGTTATATTTTTATCTTTAACATTTCTGCATTCTTATATCTGTCATGCCATTCCTCATTATGTTCATGTTTTTCATTATATCATTGAATATATTGGGCATACTTATAACAACTCTTTTAATATTGTTGTCTGCTAAGTTTAGCATCTCTGTTATTTTGGTTTTGTTTCTATTGACTTCTTTTTATTTAGGTTATCATGCACATTTTCTTGCATCTTTGTATTTTCAGTAATTTTTAAACAGATTTATTCAAGTATATTTAAAATGTAAAACTTGATAAGTTTTGGCATATGCTACAATCAAGATAATAAAATATTTGTCACCTCCAAAAGTTTCTTGTGGTCTTTATCATCTTTCCTCTCTACACTACCCTAACACCTTTCTCCCCAGGTAACCATGGATTTGTTTTCCATAACTATAGATTAATTTGCATTTTCTAGTGTTTTATATAACAGTATATACTCTTTCATGTCTGACTTCTTCACTCAGTAGAATTGCTTTGAGATTCATTTTTGTGTGTGTATTAATTCTTTTTTATTTCTGATAGTATTCAATTTATTTATTCAGTTTGTTTAACCAAAAAAATTGCCAAGATATTTGGGTTGTTTCCACTTTTGATTACAAATAAAGCTTCCAGGAATATTCATGTACAAGTCTTTGTATGGATTCATTTTTCTTGAGTAAATATGTAGGAGTGGAATGGTTGGAACATATGATAGGTGAATGTTTAATTTTTTAAGAAACTGCAAAACTGTTTTCCAAGGAGTTTGACCATTTAAAATTTCCATCACCAGTATAGTGATACTAGTTATTCCACATCCTTGTCAACACTTGGTATTGCCAGGCTTTTTCATTTTAGCCATTCTAATAAGTGTCTTTCATTACAGTTTTAATTTGTATTTTCTTAATGACTACTAATGTTGTGCATAATTTCCTATACTTATTTGATATCCATATATCTTCTTAGCAAAGTGTCTGTTAAAATATTTAGTCCACTTTTTCCTTGGGTTATCTGTTTTCTTATTGTTGAATTTAGAGAGGGTCATTTTTTAAATATATGATTTACAAATATTTTCTGAGTTGTGGCTTGTCTTTGTATTCTCTTAACAGTGTCTTTCAAAAAGCAGAAATTTTACATTTTGATGATAAATGTATCAATTTATCCTTTTATGTATCAGGCTTTGGATGTTGTATCTAAGAAAACATTGGCTATTCCAAGCGCATACAAATTTTCTTCTATGCCTTCTTCTAGGTGTTTCTGAGTTTTAGGTTTTATAGTTAAATCTATTAATATGATCCATTTTGAGTTAATTTTCGCATATGATGTGAGGTATGGATTGAAGTTCTTTTTTTTTTTTTGCATATGAAAATTGAACAATCCCACCACCATTTGTTAAAAAATATATTCTTTTCCACTGAATTGTCTTTGCATCTTTGTAAAAAAAATTAGCTTTCATATATATGTGGATATATCTTTGGATTGTCTATTCTGTTCCACTGATCTATTTGTGTATCTTTATGCCAATTCCGTACTGTCTTGGTTACTGTAGCTTTGTAGTAAGTCTTCAAATCAGATAATATTTATCCATTAACTTTAACTTTGTTCTTTTTCAATAGAAAAAGCTTATTTAAGTTATTCTAGGTCCTTTGCATTTCCATATGAATTTTAGAATTAGCTTGTTAATTTCTACCAAAAAATAAGTAAGAAAAAGGCTACTGCAATTTTGGCTGAGATTGTGTTGACTCCAAAAAAATTTGGGGAGAATTCATATTCTAAAAATATTGAATCTTCCAACCCATAAACATGATATATCTCTCGACTTATTTAGATCTTCTTTAATTACTCTCAGCAAGGTTTTATAGTTTTCACTGTGCACAAGTTTTGTCAGGTTTATTCCTAAGTATTTCATATTGTTTGACTCTATTGTTAATGGTATTTTTAAAAATTCTAATTTCTAATTGCTGCTAGTTAATTTTTGTATTAACATATTGATCTTGTATGCTATAACTTTACTTAACTCACTTCTTAGTTTTAGCAGTGTTTTTGTTGGAAAAAATTTAATTTTCCATTACATTTTCAACATAGGTGATCATACTGTCATGAATAAAGACAGTTTTATTTCTTTTTCTTTTTTTGTTTAGATACCTTTCATTCTTTTTTCTTGGCTTATTCCAATGTTTAGAGCCTCTACAACAATGTTGAATAGAAGAAATAAGTGCAGAAATTATAGTCTCATCACTTATTTCAGGGTGAAAACATTCAGTCTTGCACCATTAATTACGATTTTCCCTGTAGGTTTTTTTTTTCTTTTTTTTGGCAGACTCCTTTTGTTAAGTTGAGGAAGTTCCCTTCTATTTCTAATTTTCTGAGACTTTTTCTCAGGAATGGATGTCAGATTTTTTTCAAGTGCTTAATCTGCATCTATTGAGGTGATCATATGGTTTTTCTTCTTTAGTTGATTAATGTAAATTACATTGATTTTCCTAGTGGTAAACCATCTTGAATTTCCGGAGTAAGTCCTACTTGGTCTTGATGCATTAGCCTTTTAAATTTTGTTAGATTTGATTTACTGAAATTTTGTTCCTAATTTTTACTCTGTTCATGGGAGATATTGACTTGTTATCTTACAATATCTTTGTCTGGTTTTGGTATCAGAGTAACACTGGCTTCAAAGAATGATTTCAGAAATATTCCCTCTTCTTCAATTTTCAGAAAGAATTTGTATAAAACTGGTACTGTTTCTTCCTTAAATGCCTGGTTGAATTTCATTAGTGAAGCCACCTAGGACTGGAAATTCTTTGTGGAATGTTTTTTAACTATAAGTTAAATTTATTTAATAGCTATAGGGTGATTTAGATTATCTGTTTCTTCATGAGTGAGCTTTGGTAGTTTGTGTCTTTCAAGGAACTTGTTCATTTAAACTAAACTATCGAATCTGTAAGTATAAAGTTGTTCAAAATAGTTCCTTATGATTCTTCTAATATCTGTAAACTCTGTAGTGACATAACCTCTTTCATTCCTGATATTGGTAATTTGTGTTTTCTTTCTTTGGGAGCTGGAGGCCTGGTCTGGTACCTCCCTACCATTTACTAATTATCTAATCAGTTACTTCAGCTTTTACATATGCAAATTAAGAGGATGGAACTCTCACAGGTTTCTTCTACTTCTAATATTTAGTAAGTTTGATCAGTCTGCTTAGAGATTTATCTGTTTATTAATTTTCTTAGAGAGCCAATTTTTGGCTTTACTGGTTTTCTCTATTGTTGTCCTGTTTCTTATTTCAGTGATGTATATTTTGATCTTTATTGTTTCCTTTCTTCTTACTTTGGGCTTTATTTCATTTACTTTTTTTGGATTCCTAAGGTTGACACAAGGTCATTAATTTAAGATCCTTCTTTTCTAATAAAGGCATTTAGTGCTATAAATTTCCCAACAACTCTTGCTTTAGTGGCATGCCACAGATGATGTTATTTTGTTTTTTCATTTTCACTAGGTTCAAATTCCTTCTAAGTTCCATTTCAATTTCGTCATTGACTCATGGATGATTTAGAACTGTGCTATTTTATTTCCAAGTATTTGGACATTTTATAATTTTTTACTGAGTGCTTGATATTTAAATTTGTTTGTTATCAAGTGCTGGATTTTGTTATATTGCTTAAAGAATGCTGGAGTTTTGTGGATAACAGTTTAAGTGACTTGGTGATTCTCTTCATCCTTGTCTGATCCTCTTGGGCCTTGTTTTTTAAACTCTTTGAGCCCCACAGCAACCTTTAGGGCTACTTTAGGCTCACTTCTCAGGCATTCCTCTTCTGGTCTTTCTCTGTTGAATAATCCATATATTCTGGACATTTTAAATACTCTGGTTTGAGGGAATTCAAATGACTCCTAGCACTATGTGAGCTCTGGGAATTGCTCAGCTTACCTGAGTACTTGTTCTTTCCCTGATAGCTTTTATTTTTCTGACCTCATCAAGGACAGCTTAATATTTGACCAAAGACTTAAGGGGAATCCTGTGTAGATTTCTGGAGGTCTTTCTTTGCAAAGTTACCTCTTCCTTATACTCTATTCTGTAAATTCTAGCTGTCTAGGCCTCCCTGAATTCTACTGTCTGTCTCCTCAACTCACTGAGAGCACTGGACTCTATTTCAGTTCCCCTTTCATGTACTGAAGTTTAGGAATTTCTTCCAGACAGAGAGATAGGTGACTGTGAGTTCTTCTTGTTTATTTCTCTTGGGGGTCATAGTCTTGTGTTTCCAGTTATCTAATGCCTGTGTTTTGTATATTTTGTCAGGTTTTTTAGTTATTTTCAGCAGAAGGCTAATTCTAGCCTGTGTTATTCCCTCATGGTGGAAAACAGAAGAAATCTCATCATCTCTAGATATGGAAATGCTATTCATTATAAAGTTAATTTTCAGTCGACTTCATGACATCATGGCTTGCTTTTGGTATTTATTACATTATGTATTTCAAAGCAGACAGTGCATTGGAAAGGACCCCAGGCTTGAGAGCTGGAGCCCTGATGCTGGTCCTCTGCCAGGGCTCAGTTGTCTGGCCAGTTGCATAAATCCCCAGGGAGTAAGCATTCACATCTGTGTGTTAAGATGGTGAGACTCTCTAAGGTCATCTTGTTCAAAGATTCCTTTAGGAATCACTTCTTGCATTTTTGATCCTGTCATTCCCCTTTATGAAAGATAAGAAGGAATTAGAAGATATTTAGAGAAATGAAAATAGAATGATCAAGGGGAAAAAATGTGAAAGAGTTTGGTAAAATTAAGTTCTTTTGGAGGGACAAACAAAGGTAAAAGCGGCATGATCAAAATCAGTCAACTTGTGCAGGTATAGATGGAGTGAACAGAGAATTGAAAAAGACTTCCTTGCACTTGGTGTTTATGCTAGGAAATCTGGCATGGTGCTTAGGTATGACACACAAGAGAGAAATTTGAGCAATATTAGGAAAGAATTTAAAAGTCTCAAAACAAGGTCAGGGGACTCAAGTGCCAGGCACATGATGTTATCAGAGTCACAGGGGGAAGACCTCATTGCATTATCCTGCAGAGGTGTCAAACTCACATATTTCATGTGGCTCAGCAGTTCTGTCTGGGAGATGGTTTTGCTCACCAAAGATTAAGATTCTGTATCTTTTCAGAATGAGTATAACTAGCATATTGAAAAAGTACACCTCATAATTCAGTAAAAATGCAACTTTGTTTTTCCCATTGTCCTTTTACAGTGGGAAGTCTAGTCTGTGGGATAATCCTTCCTGCTCCTGCATGAGGACTCCAGCAGTCCATAATTTCCAGCTTATTCTTAGGTGACAGATGATCCACAATTTAAGTCACAAACATAGTACATATAAAAAATTGGAAAATCCAGGCCTGTGTAATACTCAAAATTTTATACTTAATTTATTGTTAAATCTCCCTCTATCCTGCCTCCATCCTCACTTCCCCACTCTCTGCTGGCTTCAGGATGGAAGCGTGCAGTAAGGTAGGGGCAGTGGTCCTTTTTCTTTCTCCACCTCATATTTCTAGTTCTCCCTGACCCTCTTGATGGCTGCTGTTTCGACCCCACAAGGGTCCAGTGGGGCTGGGGGTGACAAGGAGAGGTGACACATAGGACACTTCTTACTTGAACGGGTACTCTTGTCATTTGGTCTTAACTCTGGCCTTGCAGATGCCTTTTCCACTGAGATGATGTCATTTTCCAGGGCTCTTCAGAGTTTTTCTGTTTTCTCCTGTCATTCCCCTCCCCCTGCAGGATGCTTCCCTTATTTCTGTGTTCTCATGGTCACTGTGACTCCTTTCTCATCCCTGGACATAGAGTAGTGGATCTCCAAGCTCCTCAGCCCCCTCCAGGTGGCTCTATTGGGTGGACCCGAGACAGTCCCCATACTGGCTCACTCTGTGTCTCAAGGCCCACAACTCTTCCAAGGAGCACTCAGAGATCCCTTGCCTGGGACTGCGACAAATCCCAAGGCAGCAGTGCTCTCCTGGCTGTGCCTTTAAAGCAGTCAGCCATTCTCTTGCCTTTTAGACTCCCACCTGGTAGGAGTTAGACACTGGCAACACTGTCAGTTTCAGCTTTCTCAAAAGTCAGTTGAGCTTCTAAGCCTCTTAGCCTCAGGAAACACTTTTGCTCTCTGAGGGATCTTCTCCTCCTAGCCCAGGGTTGGAGGGTTGCACCTCCTCTCAACTTCCTAAGAGCATGGAAGGCTTGGCAAAATAATGTGCATCCCTCCCCGCTCCCCCACCCACCAAGAGATATCTCTTCTGATCTATTTTGTCTCCCTTCCCTGACCCTTCTTCTACGACCTTGATCTAGCTGAGAAGGTTCTCGAGGTCATTTACTTTGAAAATCTTCATAACACGGTTTGGCACCTTTCTTTGGAATTTTACATCTATTATATTCTGTTGCTTGGTAGAAACTTCAGCTTTCAGATCCTATTACACAAGTAATAAACAAACATTATTCATGAGCCAATCCTTGAACCATAGTCCAGTGGTGTAACATCTGGCTCTACTAAATATTTTTACTTCTGAGTGTATTATTGTGTAAAAATATTGAGGGGAGAGACAACTTTCCTGAGACTTTTACTTAATCCTTGACCAGCCATGCTATTTAGCACTCATTAACTGGAGCTATAGGCATACGGAAATCATAAAATAATTTGGAATGCAATATACTGAGTAGGTGTAGTAGATTTTTTGTGTGTGTGGTAGTAGATTGATTCCCCAAGGACTTCATGTGGTTCTTGACCACAAAGATATTTTCTAACACAAGGAAGTGATGAGTCCATAATTGTCTTTCTAGACAAGAGGGCAGGAAAGTGGCTCTGTAATACTGAGCCTCTAGGAGGCAAATTTTCCCAAATTAACTCCATCGCCAGTTGACCATTCTAAACACAGACCTAATGGACAGCATAATAGCATGTTTGAGTGAGATCTGAAGGAAGGAGAGGGGGTGAATGCTTCTATTTTCTGAGGTCAGAATATCCTTACAGGATTGCTGCAGCCCAAAGCAGGGAGAGAAGGGAAAGGAATGCTAACTTGAGGTCGCAGACATGGCGTAACCAGATCATCTGTGCTGCTGGTTGGCCCTGACCTTCGCAGTTGAAGTTGAGAGCCAAAAAGCTTTGTGTTGTAGGGATTTTTTCCCCCAACTTTTTGTTTGTTTATATAAGACCAGGGTTGGAAATAGTTGAATATAATCCAAGAGACTTTCAGACCTGAATCATGGGATTGAAAGGTACTTGTTTGATTTGCTGAAATGGCAGCCCTCTAAACTGGTATCTCGTAGCCTTTTTGAACCCATAGTATAAAAGTTTTCCACTTCCTTGAAGAGTCTAATTTTCTCCCTTCTCTCCACCTTGCAGCATCCTTGAGATTTATGCACTTTGTGAAGTCATGACAGCAGAGAAGATATTCTCAAGCTTTTACTTTCTATAGTTTCTGTTACAAAAACAATAGGCATTTGTTGGCTTTCCGAATATATAAATATGTATTATACAATTACATGTGCTTTCTCACTCTGTACAACACTTTTTCATGTTAATATTTGTACAAAATGTCCTACAATTTCAGAGGGTTCAAAGACCTCCCAAATGCCATGCATGAACCCCCAAGGGGACTTTCTCCCAACTCTAGATGACTCAGTCATGGCCACCTTGTGGGCTCTTTTTCCATCCCGTTAGATATCTTTATCATCCCTCTTAGAATCACAGTTTTAGAGCCCTAAGTGGCCTGAGACATCTCGCCCCAGCCCTGCATTTTATGGAAATGAATGTCTAGAAAGTTTATGCAACTTTCCCAGAGTTGCACAACTGTGTCTATGCTGCAGATCCTGAGCGAGAAATCAGGTGGCTGAATTTCCTGTTCAACATTCTTTCCAATCTGTTGTCAACTGCCTGAATCTTCTCTACTTGGTCCCATTCCCCCTTAAAGACTACAACCAAAACTACAACATAACAAATGCCAGTGTAACATACTCTGCAGAAATACTTTGTATTCTTTTGTATATACTAATATCAAGCTGCCTTATTGTAGCGCCAAGGCTGAGCAAATATTCAATTATTATGAACGCCTATTTTTGCCAAATATTATAAATCATACAGAAGAAAAAAATATATCAGCTCTAACTTCTAGTAGTTTAAAATTTATTGGGGAGACAAAGATGATTCTTATTCAGTTTGCAATCAGCTGTAACCCCTGGGACCTTTCTTAGTGATTTCGGCCCTACAACCAACCCATCCTGTAACCTATCCCTCTTTGATTTCTTCTATAGCTCATCTGTATCAAGAATGATTTGTGAGGAATATCAGAGAATTCAAAGGTGAATTATTGATAAGTTTAGTTACTGATAATATAAAAGTTCAAAGAGCAATGCAAAGGAGATGGCATCATTATTTTCTAGGTGGGGAAACTGAGGCTTAGCATGATTATGTGACTTGCCCCGTTGTGATTGCCCAGTTGGTAGTGGATGGAGCAGGGTCTTGCAGCCGAAGTGGCTGGTGTCATAGCCCACAGACCTCTTCCCGGGCTATGCAAGCCAGAGTTTAGTAAAGCGGGCAACTGCAAATAGGGCAAAACAGGCTTGTTGGAAACTATAGTGAGGTTACAGACACCTCCAGTCAGCTGATTGTGAGAGGTTTTTGAATGTGTCCACTGTCCTGTGTGTCTTTCCTAAACCTGTGTCAATTTTTGTGTGAGCAGGGCCTTATCATGGTGAAGGAGGGGTTCACAGAGGTGAGTAATGGATGGAACACACTCTCTCGAGATATCTTTGTTAAACTCACCTTTTATGTACCTAAGAATTGGGCCTGAAGCAAAGGCAAATGTATCAGAGACTTTACATCTCAGGACCTTAGCTGAAAAAGGAATTTAGCATCTACAATTGTCATCTAAAGACACGTTCCCAGGTCACCGGGTCTTGGCAAATGGGCCCATGAGACTGCAGGTTTATTTGGAGGAGAAAGATGTATTCTGGGACCCATGCTTTTGACAGACTTGGGCAGTGTTGGCAGAGAGTGAACCTGACATCTTCATATTTACTCAGGGTATTCTTGTCCTTAAGCTTTTCCATATAAATCACCAGTGCACTGTGGGACAATGTCAGTCTTTGCATTTTCCCATAGAGATAAAGGAAGAAGCAGCAGGGATTTGATAAATTTACCCATATATAATTGAAAGTGTTTTGCTCAATTGGCACGTACCCATATTGTTTTTAAGCCCCAACGGTGTCCAAAATAAAACGTATTGTAAGTTTTCCACTAGGAAAAACAAGGAATGTGTGAGAAAAAAAAAAAAGTTCAACTGACTTGCACATTAGTGGAGGATGAAAGTAACAGACTTTCCCAAAGAAGCAATCCTAGTTTAGAAAAGACCTGGTTCTCAAGATACTGGTGCTGCATTTTTGCTAGATTTGTACCTATTTTGTTTGTAAAAGGTTTTAAAGGTTTATGATGTAATGAAGCAAATATTATTTTGTGGTTGAAAATTAAAGAGTTCTTTTGAGTTTTTGGTCTTAGAAGAATTCTGTGGTGCAGTGAGAATCGTGTGTGTGCTATGGGAGAGTAGGGAGGAAGATGAGGGGAAAACTCCTTTTTGCATACCAGGTTTACTTAGAAGCCATAATCTCTCAATATTTTTTTTATTCCATTGATTTGAGATAAAAATAAATGAAGTCTTCCCAAAAAATGTATTTCAGGGCCCTGCTAGCATCTCAGATGGAACCAACATTTGCCAGGAATGTTTTCCCTTGTTTCGATGAGCCAGCTCTGAAGGCAACTTTTAATATCACAATTATTCATCATCCAAGTTATGTGGCCCTTTCCAACATGCCAAAGCTAGGTAAGTAATGCTTCTTTTCATTCTATTCTTAATAAAATGAAATATGTATATCTAGTAATAGCTTATACTTCAATAGCTTTTCTAAGCAGTGTTAGTGGTGTATTGAAATTGCAGTCTATTATAATTAGGGAGAGCAGTCACCCGGGGCGTGTGTCAGCACTCACATCTTGGAGATGGCAAATCTTGATTCTTTTTGTATTAGAAGCTGGGGTCATTATACTATTCTTATATTAATATATAGGCAGCCTGCCTGCTCGTTAGTTTGGCTTCTGCTATTGATCATTAGTGATAACAAGCTGGTGGACTTAGTCTGCATCTGGTGCACAGATGTGTTTTATTTAACTCATATGACTTTTTGCTTTTGATGGAATTAGTTTCTGACTTAAAAAAAAATCCAGAGCCGGGCGTGGTGGCCTGTAATCCTAGCACTATGGGAGGCCGAGGTGGGCGGATTGCTCAAGGTCAGGAGTTCAAAACCAGCCTGAGCAAGAGCGAGACCCCGTCTCTACTATAAATAGAAAGAAATTAATTGGCCAACTAATATATATAGAAAAAAGTTAGCTGGGCATGGTGGCGCGTGCTTGTAGTCCCAGCTACTTGGGAGGCTGAGGCAGGAGGATCGATTGAGCCCAGGCGTTTGAGGTTGCTGTGAGCTAGGCTGACGGCATGGCACTCACTCTAGCCTGGGCAACAAAGCGAGACTCTGTCTCAAAAAAAAAAAAAAAAAAAAATCCAGAGATTTTACATAAGCATCTAAATTTTTACTTCCTTGAAAACTCAGAAGGTCTAACAACACTGAACCTACAATGCTTGTGTGTCAGTGATCAGTTATAGCCAAGAGGAGGCTGCCTCCTGCAGACTGGGCCTGTGTCCCCCAACCTGCCATGGTCCCCCCCACTCCCTGTTAGTGCACACTGGTCCATTTCACGTCAAGTGCCTGAGTAGGCATTTGAATTTGTGATTTCAGCTTTAAAGGCTCCAGATTGCTTGCACTAAGGACCTGACCAAAACCTAAGAATGGTAGAACTATACCTTGTTGACCTACTGTGGGCCTGGACAGCTCTAGATCAAGTGTTGTGAGAAATGGGCTGGACTAGGAAACAATAGAAGTGGGTGGGAGAGAGGAAGCAGATCTGGGGCTGAGCTCACAGTGCCCATGGACTTGGCCCTCAGTCAAGCCCTATTCCTCAAGATGCTGCTTCAGACCTAAAATGCTGTTCTTAGATCTTCCTGATGTAGTTTTCATATCTTAGAGGTAGGTGGAGAAATCCAAACTGCTCGACAGACTATGGAAAGTGGTTGGAAAGGAGTAGCTGGGTGACAATTGACTTGACAAATTATTAGACAGATAGATATTATTGTTTAGGTTCACAGTGATTTGGACTGAAATAAATTTCTCTAGGTCAGACTGAAAAAGAAGATGTGAATGGAAGCAAATGGACCGTTACTACCTTTTACACCACGCCCCACATGCCAACTTACTTAGCCGCATTTGCTATCTGTGACTGTGACTGTGTCAATAGAACCGAAAGGGGCAAGGAGGTGAGTAAGGAAGATTCTGTAGGTAAGGGAGAATGTACTGGCTGCAGATGTTCATCTACTCTTCCTGCCTTCAGGGGTTATGCCTGCATATCCCATTGTCACTTCCTGGTTCTCTCTCCCAATCCCTGTGAAAGCTATTAGTGTGGCTTTGCAGACTTGGGCATAGCATTTCCCACTGTGGCTCTGTGGAGGAGTTTCCATGGAAAGACTGCACATTAAACCCACTCCTCCAGGCCCAGTCTGAGTCCTCTATTTCCAGCCTGTTTCTACTTTTGCAGAAGAGGGGAGAGAACTAGGAGAGCCGCTGCATTGGCAGTTTGACTCAGGTTTAGTACGTGTTGTTTACTTAGGCCACAGTGTTAATGTACTTGTGAAGCTGAGGTGATACTCAAAATGTTTGGCAGCCAGTATGGCCTGAGCAAGACACCAGCCAGGAGCACCTGCTGTGGCTGAAATGGTGCATGCCGGATTAAATAAATGTCATCTCTACCCAGAAGCTGGGCTGCCATGTTCGTCAGCTCTGAGGTGTGTAACACTTCCCCAGAATTGTGTAAAGGGTGTATCTGTCTTGAAATCCCTAGTTTTCACTCAATTATACCCTTGCTATATAACAACCCTTTAGGCAAATATTGAGTTTATTGTGGCAATGCTTCATATAATGGTTCATTCCTTATCATAAAGTGTGGAGGTAAGTGAGGTCAGTGCCTTAGGCCCAGGTGTTTCTAGTCACATCAGCTTCATGGGGCTGAGAAAAATCAAGCTTTGTAACTGGCTAAGACACCCCCCCCCCCCCCCCCCCCCCCCCCCCCCCCCCGTCCCCCCCTAGATCTTCCAGGCTCACCCCATTGACATGCAGAGACAAGGAAGCTGTGGCAAGCCAGGCCCTGCAGCAGCAGGAGAATCACTCAAAGCTACACCTCCTACGCTCCTTGTAACCTAATGATGAATTAGTAATACTGTGTTATTATTAATTACAGCTTGTTATCTTCCTAAGCTGTTGGCTCGAGCCAGATTTTCCTCATTGAATAATTACTAGTAGATCCTTGACATTCACAGATATGACATTGGCCAAGGCAAACGTTCATGACAGATATTGTTAAATCTGCTCAGGCATGAATTGGAAGCAAGTGCTTCAAGGCGGGCAAGAGGGAGTGGGGCCTGTGGCTCCCAGAGCTGGTGACAGACCCCAGGTGATCCCTCAGCATCCAGATGCCAAGTGGCTTGTGATCAGTACTGCTGCACAGTCAACAATTCTTGTACAGGGATAAAATGTGTTTCTTTCTAACGATCATCCTGAAAAGAATGCCAGCTGCCATACAGCAAAGAGGAAATGGAGCATGCCTAAGAAAGTCATGTTTTGCCAGCAAAATGAAGTTTGGAGTGAGCTTATCAATGGAATGTTGCATTTGGCTGTGGCTCAGTTCTACAAAGTAAATGAGTCTACCATATACTCCACAGGAAACCCAAATGTATGCGGGGAATAGTGTCCAGACTATAAAAAAGTTGGTCTTTAAGTAAGAGATCAGGATTTAGTGAAATCAAAAATGTGTGGTGTGAGGATAAACAGAGGAAACATGTAAGTAGGCAAGGAAATAACATACATTGAGTAGAATCTAGTGCACATGGGTGTTTGCAAAGATGTGCTTGTTTTGGATGTCAAGATCCGCTGTGCCTAGGGCGGGACACCAGGACACACTGGTTGGACCAGGTGTGCTTCTGAAGGAACTTTATAGCTGCATCTCCAAAATGGTCTTTGTTGGTCTGTGTTCCTCACTGCTCTGCCAGGAGCCACCTACCCTTTCCTCCAGTTTGAAATCCTCATCATTTGCCTCACTTTCGGCTTAGAGGGTGGTAATTTATGGGAGGAGCTTTGTAAACTGAAAGTTAATGTACACATATTAATTATTATTGCTGTTATTTTCCAAAAGGCTGACATTAAAATGCACACATTATCTCAACTGTGAGGAGAGCTATGACTTCCACTAGTGTGGCCTTTGGCTGAGCGGCTGCCTAACTGTCACCTCCAAAGTCAGAACTGGAACAGGGAAGGGTGAGTTTAGTGTAGGGGCAGGGCCAAGTCTGGGGCCACCTTTCCCAGCACAACGAGGCCTTTGCAGTATGGGGGAGGCTGAAGGCAATGAAGGGGTCCAGGCAGGAGACTCAGAAACAGGTGGTTGCATTTTGTGAAAGGGGAGCATTCCTGAATCCTCACGTAATTTAGAAGTTGCCTAATTCATGACAAATTTCCCAGAAGAAATAAAAAGCAAAGTAAGGTGAAGGTACGTTGGAGTGCACAAATCTGCAAATGTTATTCTGCTTTTCCTTTTCTTAGCATTTTCTCCAGTGTTTTGCAGAGAGCTCTTTCTTAAATTAACTGCACTCCCATCAGGACAAATATTTTAATTCTTTCACCTCTTTATTTTGTTCCAAGGTTTTTGAGTTTTATGCATGTGTTTTGGCATGAATGCTGGCAATCTATTGAAAACTGTTTAGATGATATTGTTGTAGAGTATAAAATGCTTTCATATTACAATAATAATGTTAAAACAACAGCATATTAGTCACCAAAATCACACAGATAAGTTCCAAGTACCCAAACAACAGTGTGATTACCTAAAACTGACAGAATATAGCAGAGATTTTCTTTTCCTTGCTGAAGTGGAAGTGTCATTTGGCAATAGAAAAAAATAACCAGCAAATATAATTCACTTGCTTCAGCTTTAAAATCATAACACTCTTGATGGTCTTTTTTAAATTAGGGGAATTAACCTGATTTCAAATTTTGGAAATAAGGTAGGACTATTAATGCTTTAGTTATCAAACTATTTTAAATTTGCATGATTCAAATTTGCTTAATATGTTCCATACTCTGTCACCCCCACTAAACCACAATTCTGTTTTGTATCTTAGAAATGTGTCCTGAAAAGGGAAGCAAGAGTCCAAGGTACATAAAATATACATAGAATCTACATTTACTGTGGGAGTAGATGGTCATGTGGACCATGCCAAGGATTGTTTTGTAATTTCAGAGTTATGCATGTTATTGCCAGAGATTGAAATAACACACTTTCCAGAGCAATCACTGTTTATAACTTGGGGAACAGCCTTCTTCTGGGGTTTTCTCAGCACATGTAGGCATTATGTAGCTTCTTCTGAAAAGGTAAGACTTTAGCTCTAGAGCAGCAGGGATTTGGAGCAAGCAGGCTTCCACTTTCCAACATCACTACTGCCTTTCCTAATTACTGCTCATTGTTTTAATTTAGATACGCATCTGGGCCCGGAAAGATGCCATTGCAAGTGGAAGTGCAGACTTTGCTTTGAACATCACAGGTCCCGTCTTCTCTTTTCTGGAGGATTTATTTAATATCAGTTACCCTCTTCCAAAGACAGGTGAGGCACCTTCCCTTCCCATGCAATTGGTTTCCTGTTAGGTGGGTCCTGGGTTGAGATCACAGGGTATGCAGATGAGCCTTTGAGGACCACCCCCCTCACCATTTAGCTGCTATTTTGGAGTTAGCCTCTTGGCCTCCCATCATTATGTCTTAAACCTTGCTCTTCTTCTCTTTGGTGCCATGTGCCCAGCAGGTGTTGACCATCTCTTAGATTTTAGATTCCTCTTGGGTCTTAATGGCAGCCTCTCCTCCTCCATGCCCTACTCTTTCTCTTGTATTCTTACCTTACTTTTCCTCTTGTATTCTCTTTTCCTCTCATAATGCAAATATGCAATGCCATGTTCTGGATCTCTTTAGCTAGTGGGTTTGCATAAGTTACTCCAGTTCCCTTTGCTAAGTTTTTTTTTTTTTTAATGTGCTGTAGCTGTGAGTTATTGGATTAAGACTTAGAGGTCCCATATGTGAATTTTCATTGTGTAAAATTGGAATCATATGTGAATATAGTATGATTCTTGAGGAAATACATAAATATTTAATCTCTCACAGATCTGTAGGGTATGTCTTTAAAATTGTATGAGCCACTCAGCTCAGAAAGTTGTTCAATGTTTTTTTTTCTCTCAATTGGGAATATCATGGAAATGTATTTTGCTCCTCTGGCATGCTAGTTGAAGTCTTGGAAAAAGTATGTTGTGCCTATATTGGTAAACTATCAAATCTGGTCCACTACCTGTTTTTGTTTGGCCCATGAGCTAAGAATGCTTTTTACATTTTTAAATAACTGAAAAAAAAATCAAAAGAAGAATAATACTTTGTGACACATGAAAATTATATGAAATTGAATTTCAGCATCCAAAAATAAAGTCTTATTGAAATACAGCTTGCTAATTGCTTGCATAGTGTCTATGACTGCTTTTGCACTGAGATGCCAGAGTTGAGTATGTGAAAGAAAACACATATTCCATAAAGATGAAAATACTTACTATCTGGCCCTTTATAGAAAAATTTGCCAACTCCTATTCTGAAGGGTTAAGTGGTAGATTCGTGTGTGTTTCTATTATTGTTTTAAAATAATAAGTTAATCATTAAAATAAAGCAGGGTCATGTGTGAACCAATGATGATAGTTTATTAAGAAACAAGGATTTTGGTTAATTTAATTCTATGCATCTGAAGTAAAAAAATAGTTTTGAAAATAGTCATCAGGGTTAATAAGAGGTGCCTTCTTATATCTATCTGGTAAAACTGGACCACAAGTATTGGTAGCATTCATATATGGTCAGAGGATTTCCTGGATAGCAAATGTTGAGCAGAAAAAGACTCGGTGGTGGCAGAGAAGAAAAGGGGTCGGCTTGAGTGGAGCAGAGCAGTCTCTGTGGGTGGACTAGTGGGTGGGGTGGGTGTGGGTGGGGAAGAGGAAGGTTAGAAGGATGGGCAACCTAGGCAAAGGCAACCAAGTATGCCCAAAGGTAATGTAATAGAACACTAATTGGTGGAGGCTGTGTAATGTTACACTTTGCTACACACTGTCAGCTTCAGCCCTGTGGAAAGTCAACTTAAACATTTAACCTAGCACAGCATAGAACATTCATTAGGCAAAAGTAGCATGGACTATATACAAAGTGATATTTCTTCCACTGGAAAAAGAAAATAAACAAACACGTTTATTATTCTTCTATTTATAAAAGTAATGAATGATTACATTGTTGAAAATTTGGAAAAACAGAAAAAAAGCACAAAAAAGGGAAGAAAAATCTCCTGTGAAGCTATCACAAAGAGATAACCACGACAGACATTTTGGTGTGTATCTTCCCAAAGTCTGTCAATCTTAATCTCTGTCTTCCACTGTATTTACTCCTTGTTTTTAACAAAAAAAATGGCACTGTAGATTTGACATGGTTCTTTGAATGGCTTTTTAAAAACAGTATACAGCAACATGATCTAGATAACTAAATATTCTTTTCTATTGATATTTTTAAGACATAGAATGACTACGTATCAACCTGGCAAAATATGTAATCCTCTGTTGCTGAATATATGGATTGATTCCACCTTTTTTGCCTAATTTTTAAAACACTAAGAACAAATATCTATACTATTTACTTTAGTATAAATTCCAAGAGTAGAATGATTTAGTCAAAATGTATGAAGATTTTTAAAGATTATGAAGCATTTTGCCAGATTGCTTCAAAATTATTGTACCAGTTGACAGCCTCACCAACAGGCTATGTGACAATTTTCCTATACCTATACCAATACTAATTATTAATCTTACATATTTAAAGATTAAGTTATATCATTTTAATTTTTGTTTTTTGATAATGAATGAAATCAAGCATTTTTGACTGTTTGATTTTTGACTGTTTGAATTATTTCTTTGGTGAATTGTTCACCTTTTTTTCCTTTTTGATTGGTCAGAGACCTCTAAATATTGGGTGGGCAGATTGCTCAAGGTCAGGAGCTAGAAACCAGCCTGAGCAAGAGCGAGACCCTGTCTCTACTAAAAATAGAAAGAAATTAATTGACCAACTAAAAATATATAGAAAAAAATTAGCCAGGCATGGTGGCACATGCCTGTAATCCCAGCTACCCGGGAGGCTGAGGCAGACGGATTGCTTGAGCCCAGGAGTTTGAGGTTGCTGTGAGCCAGGCTGATGCCAAGGCACTCTAGCTGAGACCACAGAGTGAGACTCTGTCTCAAAAAATACATAATAATAATAATGATAGTAATAATTGTCTAATTGCCTGTCGTATGTGCTTCAGATATTTTTGCTTGATTGTGGTTTGCCTTTCAAATTTGTTTATGATGTCTTTTGATGAACTAAAGTGTTGAATTTAAATAGACTGTTTTTTAGAGCAGTTTTAGGTTTCCAGGAAAATCATGCAAAAAGTATAGAGAATTCCCATTTGCTCCCCCTTCCCCTCCCTCCTTCTATTGTTCACGTCTTGCCTTAGTGTGTTACATTTGTTACGCTGATGAACCAATACCGATATATTATTATTAACTAACATCTGTTACATTTGTTACACTGATGAACCAATACTGATACATTATTATTAACTAACATCTGTAGCTTACCTTAGGGTTCACTCTTTGTGTTGTACAGTTCTATGGGTTTTGACAAATGTATAATGACTTGTATCTGCCATTATAGTATCATATGGAACAGTTTCACTGCCACAAAAATGCTTGTTGCTTTACCTGTTCATCTTCCCCACCCCTTCTCCTGAATCCCTGACAACCACTGATCTTTTTATTGTCATTATAGTTTTGCCTTTTCCAGAATATCATATGGTTGGAATCACACAGTATATAGTTTTTTCAGACTGCCTTCTTGCACTTAGCAACGTGGCTTTAAGGCTCCTTCATGTCTTTTTGTAGCTTGATAGTTCATTTCTTTTTGTTGATGAATAATACTGTGTATTGTATGGATGTACCACAGTTTATCCACTCATCTTTTGAATGGCATCATGGTTGCATCCAACTTTTAGTAATTGTGAATAAAGCTGCCATAAACACGTCTGTGTGGGTTTTTTGTGGACATATATTTTCAGCTCATTTGGATTAATACCAAAGGAGCACAATTGTTAGATCTTATGGTAAGCCTATGTTTAGTTTTGGAAGAAACTGTCAGACTGTCTTCCAAAGTGGCTGTACCATTTTGCATTCCCACCAGCCATGAATGAGAGTTCCTGTTGCTCTATATCCTTGTCAGCATTTGGTGTTGCCAGTGTTTTGGATTTTAGCCATTCTAGCAGGTGTGTATCTCATTGTTGTTTTAATGTGCGATTCTCTAATGACAAAGGAAGTTGAGCATCTTTTCATATGTTTATTTGGTATTTGAATGTCTTCTTTAGTGAGGTGTCTGTTCAGCTCTTTTGCCCGTTTTATAATTGGGTTGTTTATTTTTCTGTTATTGAGTTTTAAGAGTTTTCTTTGTATAATTTGAACACAAGTCTTTTATTGAAAATATTTTACTTTAATATAGTCAAAACAATCTATTTTCTGGCTTCTGTCTTTGACAGTAGTCTTTAAAAATGCTTTTCTCCCCTCAGGTTATAAATATTCACTTGTGTTGTTCAGTAATATTATGGTTTCATTTTGAAATATTTATATCTGGAAATCCCAAATTTTCTTGGAAGAGATGATTTTATTTTTTCCTTCATTTAAATCCATTTAGATATACTTGCCTTGCCTATTTTTGACAACCGTGCAATGGAAAACTGGGGACTGTTGATGTTTGATGAATCATTATTGTTGCTGCAACCAAATGATCAACTGACAGAAAAAAAGACTTTGATCTCCTACATTGTCTCTCATGAGATTGGACATCAGGCATGTGGTAAAATGTTCTTTCTTATTTCCATGAACGTATTCTCCAGCTGCTTTATCAAAAATAGCAAAAAGCCCAAAACGCCCTGCCATATACCAAATTTTAAAAAAGAAAATCGGTATTCAGAAAGTGTGATGGTGAGTAAAAAACAAGGAAGGTTATATGTAATCAGATTCTGGCTAGATTTGAGCTATTCATGGTGGATTATAGTGATGAGACCTTATGGTCCAGCTGAGGGTTGAGTATTTATATTTAAAGATTAAATTTGTGCTACAAAGTCCTCTGTAATAAAGCCTTACAGAGCTAGGAGTATTTGGTTTTCATTCCACCTGAAAGTAAGGGATATTCAAAAGGATCACTGGAATACACCTGCATTTCATCAGTAGATTGTTATAAATTTTATTTTTTATTGGTGTTGAATAGAGGTTAAGTAGACTTGGGCAATGTGTTAGTGAGGTGAGCAACAATTAATCCTTGAGAAACATCCCCAAAGGTATTGTAAACAACGATTCATTTCATCAGATCTTTCATATATGCTTTCTTTTTTTTTTTTTGAGACAGAGTCTCACTTTATTACCCAGGCTAGAGTGAGTGCCGTGGAGTCACCCTAGCTCACAGCAACCTCAAACTCCTGGGCTCAAGCAATCCTGCTGCCTCAGCCTCCCAAGTAGCTGGGACTACAGGCATGTGCCACCATGCCCGGCTAATTTTTTCTATATATATTAGTTGGCCAATTAATTTCTTTCTATTTCTAGTAGAGATGGGGTCTCACTCTTGCTCAGGCTGGTCTCGAACTCCTGAGCTCAAATGATCCGCCCACCTCGGCCTCCCAGAGAGCTAGGATTACAGGCGTGAGCCACCGCGCCCGGCCTCATATATGCTTTCATATTGCGATTTTAGAAGTTTAGCTGTTTGATTCGATGGAGATTTTCACATCTGCATTTTGTTCTCTAAGTAATTAATACAACTTTATGAAGAAAGAAATCATCTTTATCATGAAAGTGTTATCTTCTTAGTTATGTGGCTCCATGAGAAGTTCTAGAAAAGAACAACTTACTAGGACTGAATAACACCCTGGTGCACAGTCAACACACACTTTCACAAGTTTGGATCAGTCACCTTAAGTGTCGTTTTTCATTATAGCCTAAGTGACACATTGTTTTGGAATACAGGCTGCTAACTATTAGTATGTCACAGCTGTTCTAAGAATTTGGTTAAATAGCAGAGCATGGGTTAGTTGGTTTTGGAAATGATTGTGTTTTTCCTTCCTAATTCTGTTCATCGTCTTTTTGGCACCTTTTTTTTCTGTTCAGCTCAAATAGAAAATAATTACAACTGGACATGGTTACAGAGCATATGATTGCTTGAGTGATTTGCACATTGTACATATCATGTTCTTAAAACATAAATAACTGCTCATAGCAAAGTCCTGTTGTAGCCTATTTAGAGTAAAAGGTGCTAGAATTAGTAGGTGGTAAGTCAGCATTCAGGGTTTCTGCTTTACTTAACTAAACGCAACTTTTGGGCAAAGAGGATAGTTTAAGAAATGTTACTCTAGCTGATCTTATGTTTATAAATCACAGTTTTAAAACAAAAATTGCTGGCCAGGCATGGTTGCTCATGCCTGTAATCCTAGCACTCTGGGAGTGAGGCGGGAAGATTGCTTGAGCTCAGGAGTTTGAGACCAGCCTGAGCAAGAGTGAGACCCCGTCACTACAAAAAAATAGAAAAATTAGCCAGGCATCATGGCATGCGCCTGTAGTACTAGCTATGTGGGAGGCTGAAGCAGGAGGATCCCTTAAACCTCAACCCAAGCTTGAGGTTGCAGTGAGCTATGATGATGCACTCTACTCTGGACAACAGAGCAACACTCTGTCTCAATCAATCAATCAATCAATCATAAAACAAAAATTGCTTTCAATCATTGGATATAAGATAATTGTTTCAAAGAAATTCATGGCTGATATCTCCTCATGTTAAAACAAGCTTTTTGGAGTCTTGTTTTCAAATTTATTACTGATGGTGAATAAAGTTAATTATGTCTTTTGACCCTACATTTATTTAACATACATTACTATAAATATAATTTTAAAAGAAAGCTCTTTTTTCTTTCATCTCCAAAAGTGGTTTGGAAACTTGGTTACCATGAATTGGTGGAACAATATCTGGCTCAAGGAGGGTTTTGCATCTTATTTTGAATTTGGAGTAATTAACTACTTCAATCCTAAACTCCCAAGAGTAAGTATGTTTGTTAAATTTATTTAACATGTTTTCTCCTAATTATAAAAGTAATGCATATCTATTATTGAAAGTGTATAAATACTGAAAAATACAAGGAATATTAAATTATTTATAATACTAAAGATGATCTATATTATCTTTTTGATATGTTTTAATTCCAGGATTTTGAAAGTAGGAATTACATAAAAATTTGTAATGCTTTGTGTACTTCGTATTATCTTATGAACATTTCTACAAATCATTAAATCTTTTCTGAAAAGAAGATTTTTAATGGCTACCTAATAGTTTATCACCTAATTATTTGTATATAATTTTTCCCTCTTGTTGGTTTTTAGATTATTTTCACTTATTCCTATCTAAACTAAAGTTTAAAGCAGTTGTAATCAGTGGTCTATGACTTTAATGGTAAGTAATATGCAACTTTCAGTGACTCATATTTAATATTATTGCTGGTATTTTTGGGCCAATTTGAGTAAATAGTAACATCGAAAAATAAATTCATGGAGATGCAAATCTGGTTATTTTAACTGTAGGTTATATTTCTCGTATTTAATTTATTGGAGTAATTAGGTAGTGCTTTCAGAATGGCACGATAAAGCCAAATTGATTTGATTTGATTTATACATTTAAATGTTTACACTTAACGTTGTCCTTTGATATAGACCTCACTTCTTTAGCAAACTAGAGGTCCTTTCTCAGTTCACATCCTCTTTCCCGCTTCCTTCTGCCTCCTGGCACCTTGCCATGCTCCTTCTGCCTTCTCTTCGCTGGCTTCTGTCCCTTCTCACCTCCCAGCTGTTCCAAGTCCAGAGTCTTGACTTCTTTTCTCCTCCCTACCCTCACTCATTCAAAGAGCCTAATTTTTGAAACGCTGATGTCCACTTGCCAGATCTTCTTTACAGGCTAAATCTATTCATTTTAAAGGAGATACTAAGATTATGTTCTTTCTATTATTTTGGTAGTAAAATTTCCTTCCTTTATGAAAGATTGTGATAGTAGGTAAGTGGTTCTTGTTTTTGTTCATTGTCAGAATAAAAAGTTGGCAAGCCTATCTTGGCCCAATAGAAACCTTTAAAAAAATCTCTGTTTATCTGTTTGTGAAATCACAGCGTCTAGGAAGCACTGATGTAGTGCAGGCTCTTAAGACCTCAGTTCTATGCCACCCACCCTAGCCTTTGCGGACGTCCTGTAAGATGCCCCAGGCCCCTGCCCAGTCTCTCTGCAGTGCCTCCCTCTTCTTCGCCTGGACTGTGCACAGGCCCTGCTTTTCATGGAGAGGACTTTGGACATCAATATATAGATCAGGAGACTGAAGTCCTGAAAGGTTAAATGAAGTCCCAAGGTCATTTGCCTCATTGGGACAGAACTGAGATTATAACTTAGTTGTCTGGGACTAGGCTGATGATGAGGATAATGACAACAACATAGTGCCTGTCAATCCGTGAGTGGATTATTAAAATCTGGTATATGTATACAATGGAATACTACTCAGTTATAAGAAATGGCAGTAATTTAGCATCTCTTATATTTTCCTGGATGGAACTTGAACCCATTGTCCGAAGTGGGGTATCACAAGACTGGAAGAATGGGCTCCACATGTACTTGCCATCAAATTGGCACTGACTGATCAACACTATGGTGTTCACATGGTAGTAATGTTCTCCAGGGATTGGGGGGTTGGTGGGGTAAACTCACAACTAATGGACATGGTGAGCGTTGTAGAGGGGAAGGGCATGCCTCTAACCCTCGCTCGGGTGAGGCAAAGACATAAAATATAACCAAAATGTTTGTACCCTCAAATATCCTGAAATAAAAAAATAATAATAATACTGTACATACCAGTCACTGAATATTTAGATATTTAAGTGCCAGTGTGAATTCTATACATAATCTTACTCAGTCCTCAAAACAACCATATGAGTATCATTGTTATTTCTGTTTTACAGATGAAGAAACTGGGGCACAGAGGCATTAAGTAAGTTGTCCAAGGTCTCATAGTTACTAAATGTCAGAGCTGAGGTTCAGTTCAGGTCTCTGTGACTTCAAAGCCCATGCTTTTAACCACTGTGCTCTATGGAGAAAACACACAAGAGTGTTCTTACCCTCTGGAGTGAAAGATGTTTGTGTGTGTTATTATATGATTCTTTTCATATATAAACTTTATGTACATACAGTAAATGTTAGTTGTTTTCAGAAGTCCTTTCCTCATACTCTGTATCTACAAAACTGTATCTGTTTTATAACTTTTATTCACACATGGTTAGTGCTATCTATAACTTTTTGAAAGCATTTGATTTTATCCCAAATTAACTCTGTGCTTAGAGTCAATAAGGGAAAAAATTTAATTCTCATAAAACAATGAAATTTACTCTCTATTTTTGTAATTGAATAGAATATATAATTAATATCAATTTCAATTACCTCTTACAGCAACTAAAACAGCTAAGATATTATCAGTATGTGGCAAAACTTGATGAAAACATATTACTGATATTTTTGAAGCTAAGATTACCAGATTAGTCTCTTTTTGTACCATTATTTCTTTTTATCATTGGTTTCTTAATCAGTCTTTTCTGAGCCTAGAGTTCTCAGTTGCTTGTGAAACTGAGTGAGTATACCCTTGCCAGAAAGCCTCAGATCCTGATGTTTAGGAGGTTTCACAAGCTCTGTTTTTAAAAAGCTTAAACTCTTGCTTCAGTGCTCTCAGGAGATCAAGAACTTTGGCTTCCTTTTAATCTAGTAATTTGATTGAAATTGAGTAAGGGAGTTACAGAACCATATGCAGAAATAGATTTTCTATTTTTTTCTATTTTTTGGTCCAATTTCAGCTGAAAGTCATTAAAGCATGATATGAATGAGTCATGGTCAAGGATTCAGAACATTAAGGACCAAGGGTTTCCTGGTACCTGAAGCTGGAACCCTGACATTGCCACTCATTGATTTTTCTTGTCTCTTCTTTGTCCTGATCTAAGGAAGCAGCAGACTGGGCGAAGGGAAAGGGTACCTGTAGGCCCTACGGCCAGTAGGATATTGCTCTGCCTTTACCATCATTGTAAACTGAGGCCAGCAGATGACCCCCGTTGATGAAACCTCATTTGCAAAATGGGTTTCATGCAGTCATTCAACAGATCATTGAGCATCTGCTATGTACAGTTAAGGCAACTATGATTAACTAAGCTCTGGTTACATACCTACAGAATATTATATACATTACCTTTTCAATCCTTAGAGCAACTCTGAAGAAATAATAATAAAAACAATGATAAGTAATCACAGCAGTAGTTAACCCTTATTGAGCATGTCCAATTTGCTAGGGATTGTGGTAAGAACTTTATGTAAATTAATTGAATTCTCATAATAGTCCAATGAGGACAGCATTATTTTTCCCATTTTCAGATGGTGAAACTGAGTTTCAGAGAGATAAATTTGGTCGACTTTTATGAGGCACACAACTCCTAAAGGGCTGAGGTAGGATTCAAATATAGGCAGCTCGATGCCAGTCCCATGTTTTTAACCATAATATTTGACACAAATTCATTATAATAAATAGTGTTATATTTCTAAGTATAAGAATAGATTTTAATAAAAATAGATCTTCTCTGGGATATCACAACTTGCAGGATGAAATAATGGTGAGTATACAGATCCATTTTATCTAGTCACTATATGCACTGGTTAAATATTATTATTATTATTTTTAAAGCTGATGTCACTTTTATATAGTGTTTCCCTCCAGCAGAACTGGAACAGTCTGGGACAGCATCACTGTTGGGAGGCCCAGAGTAGAAACACCCCTAGGGTGTTGAGGAAGAAGTGTTTGCCTCACTCATCAGTTATCTTGTTTGGTTACTGTGATACCAAGAAGATTATATAAAACCTTATACCAGGCAGGTAGAGGACAGACAGACAATCCATTCAGGGGAGAGGAGGCACAAAGTAGGGAAGAGGCAATATGTACAAAAATGTTTATTAAAACTAGTCCTAACAATAAAAAGTTGGAAGCAGCTTCAATGTCTAACTAATAATGGAGAAATGATTAAGTCAATAGTGGTCCATTGACCCAACAGGGATATTATACATCTGTGTATTTATTAATTTTAATGTTTTACGTTTGCAAAAGTTTTACCTGCTATATTTTGAAAAGAAGAAAATCACCTATGATTTGACCACCCTGTGTAATTACTATTATTTAGTTTCAGTTTATGACCTTCCAGTTTATATTTCTGGGGCTTTTTAAATCATGCAGCAGCCCCTATAAAGGATAATTATAAAGATGAGGTAGCAAAATTTTAAAAATGCTATAATAAGCAGGATAAAATGTTTTTACAACTATGGGAATAAGCAAATACATAAAAAAAGATTTGAAAGAACTATACTAACATTGTAATGATAGAGTGTGAGATTATGGGTGCTTTTTATTTTCTCTATTTTCTCCATTGTGCTTAGATGATGCAGATTAACAGTGAGACACTCTCAAGAACTCTTGAATGTTAAACTAATAAAATCTAGGTTTACTAAATAGGATCGAACCTATGCAGATGTCTGTTTTAAATCCTTGCTACTCAAAGTGTGGTTCTCAAACTAGCAACGTCAGCATTCTTGTGTCGTTTATTAGAAAGACAGGCTCCAACCCAGATCACCTGACTAAGAACATGATTTGGACAAAATTCCCAGGTGATCCTTATCCACATCAAAGTTTGAGACATATTGCTTTCTCATTTCTAGAAGAGCAAAGTTGGCAATAGTCTAATCAATGGTATTACTAATCTAAAAATAATGTGCTAATAGGAGAGGGTTGATTGGAACACTGGCAAATGGAAGTGTAACAGAATTTGAAAATCTGACACTGTCGAGGGATGAGAGAGTCAACTTGGAGACACTGAAGAGAGTCACTAGGGACTTGAGGCTTCACGTGGATCATGAGGGCTTCCTCCCCTTGCTCTCTAGCCTGTGAACATATGTCTGTACCGCTTCTCTACTTCTTTGCTCTGGCTCTTCATCCCAAACCCCTCTTTGGCTATCAATTGGTTTTCCTTCTAGCTTTATTTCAGGGAGCAATTGCCCTTGTCATGCATCTAAGAGAAAGCTAGTCTTTTGGAGAGTTCTGTGGTTCCCATTAAAATATAATAAATTACCTCTACTTAATGCATGAGCCATAAACCGTAGTATCCAGTCTATGGATTTATTTCCAATTTTAAATTATTACATCAGCATCTTTGTGGATTTGTAAATCTGGCATGCTTTTGGTTTGTAAATGTCTATGTAAGAGAGACTGATCCATTTTAAGGAGTTACTGAAAAAAATAAAATAAAATTCTAGAAGATTAAAACTACCTAGAGATGCCATTCACTGGGAGGCCCCGTCAGGGTGGCCACAGACCTCCTTAGGGGAAATGTAGGTGGCGCTTGGAAGACATATTAACATTTGTAATTAATTTTTTAAAGACTCGAAATAAAAAAGGATACAAAACGAGAAGGATAGTATCCTACAATTTTGTTATTCAAGGAATCCTGACTTATTTGGCATATTGTGATTCAGAGACTTTTCAATTATTGATTTTTTCCCTCTTCAGTATCAGTTTTTTGAAGTATTTTAGGACCATTGTGTTTCTGGGACACCTCAGAAGTTAATGTAGCTCAATCTTTTCCTTTATAGAACGAGGTCTTTTTTTCTAACATTTTACACGGTGTCCTCAGTGAAGATCACGCCCTGGTGTCTAGAGCTGTGTCCACGAGGGTGGAAAATTTCACAGAAACAAGTGAAATAAATGAACTCTTTGATGTATTTACTTACAACAAGGTAAAAAGCATTTACAAATGTGCTTTTGTTCTGTATTCTTGTAGAAAGGTGCATAAAATGGGTTCTGAGTGTTATAGATTAACATGCAACTTAAAACTTTTGATACGAATACCCTTAATTTTAGTCAATAGATGGGTTTCAGAAAACATGATTAAATTTTCTCACCTTGCATATTTTAATCAAGACCATATTAGATGCTTGACACCATCTACCGTTATAAATAGGCTTAAATAACTAGCTACTTTTAAGGCGAACCCTTCTGTTTGATGGAAATTTGTTCTTGCCATGTAAATTTCTCAATTTCAAAACATTTTGTGTATGCTAAAGTTTTTATATGCAGGACATTTGCTCACCTTTTACCTCTTAATTAGTGAGTCTACTATTTCATTAGCATATTTTGGTGTAATTCAAACGTTCAACTAAAGGGCAAAATGCAATTAGGAGCACAGTCCAGAATATTGCTTATGAAAATGGAATGTGTTAGTATATAGATATTGAATTTTGTTCAAATAATGGACAGCTTCTTATGTCCTAGGGAGCGTCTATGGCCCGGATGCTTTCTAGTTTCTTGAATGAGCATTTATTTATCAGCGCACTCAAGGTGAGCATACAAAATAGTTGTTACCTAGAGAGCAGTAAGCATAAAGTGCTTTGCCATGTTATTTATTTTGACCATAACTTTCCTATTTTTATAGTCATATTTGAAGACATTTTCCTACTCAAATGCTGAGCAAGATGATCTATGGAGGCATTTTCAAATGGTAATTGTCCTACTTTCTTGACACATTCTTGCTGAGTTGTTTCGTATGATACAGTCCAACAAGATAGGGAACTCATGGGTAATGGCAGTCCCGTAGGAAAACAACTTTTCCTTATTGCGAAACTCTCTTAGGGCAGGGAGTCTTTAGTCTTCACTGTATTCCCATAAATATGTGTTCAGGGAATGAATGAATGAATGGAAGAACCAATGGCAAATAGAGATAAACAGAGTTCTGAATGTGACCCAGAATATCATACGCTGGGGAGCACTATGAGGAACAGAGTAGCTACCCAGTGTATTTTAGGAGGCTGCTACTTCAAAAGGTTTTGCTGATGACTAGAACTGCTTTTGTGATGATTTTTTTAAAAACAGGCCATCGATGACCAGAGTAAAATTCTTTTGCCAGCAACAGTAAAAAGCATAATGGACAGCTGGACACACCAGAGTGGCTTTCCAGTCATCACTTTAAATGTTTCTACTGGTGTCATGAAGCAGGAGCCATTTTACATTGGAAAGTTTAGAAATCAGACTCTTCTTACCCACAAGTAGGTAGCTTTGCTCCTCTTTGACTTCCTCTTCTTTGGGGTCGAGCTCTGATCCAGTGGAAACCAGTCCATGGGTTTCCAGGGACTAACCCTTGCTGGGCACCTACCTTTCTCCAAAGCAACTGCGAGCCGGGGTGAAGCAGAGTCCCCGAGTCCTGAGCAAGGCCAGAGACCTGCAGTTAGGGATTCAAGGCAGTGCCCCTACGCTGGGATTTAAGGCCACACCAGCAGCCAAAGCTTTGGGGTGTTGTGTATTCCCGTTTGTCCTTCGGACAGAGGTAATGAATTACTTGGGATTGTGGGTGGGAGGCAGTAAGATAGAGCCACAGGTGGCTACACGTTAGTTAAAAGAAAAGGGAGGCCAATTGCAAAGGAGTCTTCTCCTCCCTATAAACGGAACTGAATGGGAACTGTATCCTTGAGGAGTAGCTCTGTGTATCTGTGTGCATGTATGGTGTGTATTTGTAGTCGTACCATACATTAGAATTATGGCCTTTAGAGTCAGTTAGACCTGGGTTGAAATACTGACTTCACCAAAATTCAAACCTTAGGTATTATTTAAACTCTATGAGTTGTCTTACCTATAAAGTAAATGTAATAGTGTATATACCAGGGGATTGTGTAAAAATGAAATGATGAGCATAAAATAGCCTAGCCTTCATCACTTCCTTTTTTCTTTCCCTTTCTTGATTTGTTAGATAATTTTTAGCTGTTTTTCAGAGTTTTGATCCTCATCTACATCTTCATCTACATATTTTGATACTACATCTCATTGTAGGATCACCACAAATGAGTAATTAATTTTCAAATATCACCATCAAAATTTTCAGGTGATTCTACTCTTTCTTTAAAACCCCAGGAGAGAGAGAAAAAAGGAGACTCAAAGTTTCCTTCTCACTGTAATATTCCGTGCCCTTTGAGAAGAGATGTGCACCTTAGCTGTGCAGATAAACAGACGCACAGTTGAAAGTCTTTGAGAAACCAGACTTGTGGGAGTATTGGAGCGCGGTTGGAGAGACTGCCCAAACTCTGAGTGGCATGTCTCTTTGGATGACTAACGTGCTCCCTGTGGTCGGCTCCTTTGTCCAAGTCATGTCCACCAATGTGGGAAAAATGTGGGCATTCAATAAATATAAATATCCTGGCTGATTCAGGTTGAATACTTTTCAGATGGAGAGCAATCTTGAGGCTGAAAAGTATTTTGAAGTGTTTGTCAAGCTTTCTCTTCACTTCTCTGGGCACGGACAGATTTGGGTTTGTCTGCGGCATTTTGATGGCCTTGAGTGAAGCCAGGTGGCTATGATTTAACATAAACAGGGCTGGAAGAGTTCACATACAAGACAGTCTTAGTAGCTGCCTAAGTTATAAAAAGAAGTAAATTTATAAGACACAAGAAAAGAGAGAGAAGTAAACTAATAGCCAAAGCAAAACTGGCTTGTAAAAATGACACCAAGTAATCATAAGAGCCAAGTCCTGCATATCCAGAGGGAATGACCAAAGAACTTGACTTCCGTCTGCTGTGTTATCATCTCTTTCGCATTGGCTCAGAATATATATTCTTACATGTGAAAAATTAACTAAATTTTTTATTTTCTTCCAATAAGTGACACATGGATTGTCCCTATTCTTTGGATAAAGAATGGAACTACACAGTCCTTAGTCTGGCTAGATAAAAACAGCAGTAAGTAACAAATTTTAAAAACATCTTCATATGGGTACATATATAAAGGCATTTAGGATAATGATAAAATGTTGAAAAGGCTAACTTTTGAAAAGCTACCTCATTTAAAACTAAAATATCATTGTTGAACGTAGAGCTTTAAAGAACAGTGTCAAATCAAAAGCCATTCTTTTTTTTTTTGAGACAGAGTCTCACTTTATTGCCCAGGCTAGAGTGAGTGCCATGGCATCAGCCTAGCTCACAGCAACCTCAAACTCCTGGGCTCAAGCAATCCTGCTGCCTCAGCCTCCCAAGTAGTTGGGACTACAGGCATGTGCCACCATGCCCGGCTAATTTTTTCTATATATATATTAGTTGGCCAATTAATTTCTTTCTATTTATAGTAGAGATGGGATCTCGCTCTTGCTCAGGCTGGTCTGGAACTCCTGAGCTCAAACAATCCGCCCACCTCGGCCTCCCAGAGAGCTAGGATTACAGGCTTGAGCCACCGTGCCCGGCCTCAAAAGCCATTCTATGTGAAAAAATATAATTCTATGATAAGATCAATATATTATAGAATTCCTTTATTATTTATTTTATTGGTTTATTGTTTATAATTAAAAGTGTTATGAATAAATATGTATTGAAATCTTTACAAAATGTATTATTTCAAACTATTCCCATATTCCTTTGTAGAAGTATTTCCTGAAATGCAAGTTTCAGATTCTGACCATGACTGGGTGATTTTGAATTTAAATATGACTGGATATTATAGAGTTAATTATGATAAATTAGGTTGGAAGAAATTAAATCAACAGCTTGAAAAGGATCATAGGGTAAGGTTATTTTTTATACTTTTAATTAAATATAATTCATAATGCCTTCTCTAGCCTTTTAGAGGTTGAGATTTCCAGTGGGAAGAGACTTCACTCTCTCATTCCCACCCCTCACTCCCAGGCATATTGGAGAGAGCTTTTTCCTTATTTTTAGAAAGGGGAGATTTTGGTTGAATGCATTGTGTTTTTGAACATTCATTTGCTTTTCCAAAACAATTTTACCTTTCCAAATAAGAATCAGAATACATTTTCCTATTAGTCATTAGATTTATGATCTTTGGCAAGTTACTTAAATGTTCTGGTTCCATTTCTTCACTTTAAAATGGGAATGTTATCCTATCATATTCATATCATATCCTATCATATTCATCATGAGGATTAGAGGTAAAAGAATACTTAAAATTTCTAAGCCTGTAATAGGTACTCAGTATATGCTAGAAAATATTAATTTTTCTCCTAAAAACTTATTTCCACCCTCCCTCAGAAGAGAGAATTTAATCCACAAAATGTCAGTAATAGTCCAATATTATTTTATATTATGAAATAACTGTAAATCATGTATGCCATGTATAAACAATAAAATGTTGGCCAGCTCTAATCAATCAGAGTTTAATCAGTTGAATTAAACAAAATCTCCATTGGTAGGAAGGACGCTGGCTTAGGAGTCTGTGTCTGCTGTGACTTGCTGTGAGTCCTTGGGTGCTTCACTGAGACACCATTCGTAAGACTGGGATGTTTAACTAAAAAATATCTTAAGTGTTTCCGTGTTCAAAAGTTCTCTGAGACATGGAGCAGCTTCTCTAGCAGAGGAGTCAGTACCGCATCTTAGTCCAGAGGTTGGATTCTAGGTCAGGAAGTCTTGTTCTCATATGTTGTTCATCCTTTGCAGATGTGTGACCTTGAGCCTCTCATTTGACCAGATGTACCTCAATTTCCCAACTGTATCATAATGGGTGTAACAGGCAGACCTTAAAGGGGTGTTGTGAAGATTAAATAAGATGATACGCGTGTTATGTTTAACAGAGGCCTGACTCAAGTCAGGTGCTCGGAACACATTTAGTAATTTTTAAGAAAATATTATTGAGATTTTGAATAAAGCTATAAAAATCACTTATAATGGTATTTTCTTTTCGAATCTTTTTCAGAGTGGCTAAATTCTTACTAGGTTCTAAGGATACCCTAAGCCATGGAAACGCTAGGTTATGACATGATAGTAATATTTTCTTGAAACTATTATAGATTTGCT
>VSMD01110517.1:0-12798 GCA_008750895.1 Mirza zaza | reverse complement strand
AAGATCGGGCTGGGTGCGGTGGCTCACACCTGTAATCCTAGCTCTCTGGGAGGCCGAGGTGGGCAGATCGTTTGAGCTCAGGAGTTCGAGACCAGCCTGAGCAAGAGCGAGACCCCATCTCTACTATAAATACAAAGAAATTAATTGGCCAACTAATATATATAGAAAAAATCAGCCGGGCATGGTGGCGCATGCCTGTAGTCCCAGCTACTCGGGAGGCTGAGGCAGGAGGATCACTTGAGCCCAGGAGATTGAGGTTGCTGTGAGCTAGGCTGACGCCACGGCACTCACTCTAGCCTGGGCAATAAAGTGGGACTCTGTCTCAAAAAAAAAAAAAAAAAAACCAAAGATCAAGAAATTGCATTGAACAGGTCTATGTCATGTTAACTTGACCCAATAAACCAAGCCACTTTGTCCAAAAAGTTTCCCAGAAACCTTAGTTTTGGAGAGTTTCAAAAGAAATATTCTCATTGTAAATAAATACATGAGATCTTAACCTTCCTAAGGCCATGTTGCCGAGCTTGAACAATGTCAAGGTTAAATAATGCCACCTTATGAGTTATTCCATTTCTCAAAACAAGATGTACAATTTTATTGTATTTTTACTTTCCAAATTTAGAGAGAAATCCATAGTACAAAAAAAATATTTTTACCTCATGACTCAGTATGTGTGTGCACGTCTGTCTGCAAAGCCCTCATTAAATATTCATGGAGTGACTACATAAAAGGGTTAAGAAGAAACATACAAAAATGCAATCTTTTGGGGAGGCTAAAGGCAGGCAGATGGCTTGAGGGCTAGGAGTTCCAGACCAGCCTGAAGTACATAGCGAGACCCTGTCTCTAGAAAACATAGAAAAATTAGCCAGGCATGGTGATGCGCGGCTGTAATCCCAACTACCCTGGAGGCTGAGGCTCGAGGATGGTCGGAGCCTAGTAATTCGAGGTACAGTGAGCTATGACGGCTCCACTGTACTCCAACCAGGGCAATGTAGACTGACCCTGTCTCAAAAAAAAAAAAAAATGCAATCTGTTTGTTACCAGTCCAGGAACCCAAAACAAGAAAAAAACCTAAACAGGCCAGGCGTGGTGGCTCACACCTGTAATCCTAGCACTCTGGAAGGCAGAGGCAGGTGGACTGGTCAAGGTCAATGTTTGAAACCAGCCTGAGCAAGAGCGAGAGGCCATCTGTACTATAAATAGAAATTAATTGAACAACTAAAAAAAAAAATATATATATATATATAAATTAGCCGGGCATGGTGGTGCATGCCTGTAGTCCCAGCTACTCGGGAGGCTGAGGCAGGAGGACTGCTTGAGCCCAGGAGTGTGGCTGAGGCAGGAGGATCGCCTGAGCCCAAGAGTATGGCTGAGGCAGGAGGATCACTTGAGCCCAGGAGTTTGAGGTTGCTGTGAGCTAGGCTGACGCCACGGCACTCACTCTAGCCTGGGCAACAGAGTGAGACTCTGTCTCAAAAAAAAAAACAAAAACAGAAAAAACTAAATTAAACATATCACACAACGATCTAATAAAGAACCACCTCCTAGCACAAATACCCAGAATTTTAGATAAAACACAGCAAATGTAAAGAGACAGCTCAGCTCCTAGGATAGAACGACACACCCAGGGTGCCAGCAACAACCAGCAAATCAGAAGCAGGCAGCAGATGAAGCTTGTGCATTGCTGGGGTGGGGTTCGGAGTTTCCAGGGGGTCTTGTCTAAAGGCACAGGGGAGCAGGAGCTGCAACTAAAATCCCTACATTAACTGTGGTCCCTCCAAGAGCTGTGACGCCAAGAAAGGGGAAGAGGAAAAACATCCCCCTGAACTGCAGAGAAGAGGGAAGGAGAAACGCCCCTCAGAACAGGAAGCCCTAAAAACCTCAAACATGCAAAACAGAATCCTATTCATTACCTTACCTTCAAGTGCTATTCTAGGAGAAATGAGTCTCTACAACTCAGATCACAGAGATTCCTACAGAAAACAATCCCTGTGCAGATCAGCTCACAACCCAATCCTAAACAGAAGGAAAGCATTCAGAATGAGAAAACACACACTCCTCAAAGTATGCATAAAACAAAGAGTATGCATAAAAGAATCATAATAAGAGGAATGGAAATGTCTGTGTGTCAACCTGCTGGTTTGTTAACAAACCAAAATGGTAACAACAGTTATTAAGGCAGCCATTTGAAACTTAACAGCAGATTCCAAGGGCTAGAGTGGGCTTGTGATCTGGAAGTGAGAGCTAAGGACATTATCCAGGTTCCATGCAGAGACATGGAAATAGGATAAGAGGGTTCAACATCATTCTTAAGATTAGAAGGCCGGGATCAAAGAGGAAACAGGTGATACTGAAACTAGCTACTAAGGCTCCAGAAGTAACAAAAAAGAACAGGCTGGACTCACTCTAAGAGCCTGTCACTACTTGGGAGGCAAGCAGAGCGAAGGCTGTTAATGTGGAAGGCAGGAGGGAGAGCCCCTATGCCAAAATATAAAGACAAACTTGAACAGAAAACAAGCAAAATGTAAACTTCATACCAAAAACTGGGATTGGGGGAGATGGTGCACACAGGGAGCAAGGGAATTATGAAAAAGCATAAAATAGGCCGGGCGTGGTGGCTCAGGCCTGTAATCCTAGCACTGTCTCAAAACAAAAATTTTATTAAAAAAAATAAAACGCTAAAAATCCTTGAAGGCCTTTACTTCTCCTCCTCCTGAAACACCCCTCAAAGATTTTCCTTAAAAAAACGACAAGGAGCAAGGATGTTAATGATAGGAATCGCTTTTGTTAGCTATTAAGTAGCTAGGCCTGCATAACCAATTCTCACTGCAGAAGCCCTTACAGGGCTTAAGAACTGAAGGACTGGCCAGGTGCAGGGGCTCCCGCCTGCAATCCCAGCACTCTGGAGGCAGAGAAAAGAGGATGGCTTGAGCCCAGCAGTATGAGAGTGCAGGGAGCTACAATGACGCCACTGCACTCTACTCAGGGCAAGGGAGGGAGAGTCTATCTCAAAAAAACATATATATTAAAAAAGACCTGGGGGGAGGGGGGCGGGTATATACATACATAATGAGTGAGATGTGCACCATCTGGGGGATGATCATGCTGGAAACTCAGACTTGTGGGGGGAGGAGGGAAGGGCATTTATTGAAACCTTAAAATCTGCACCCCCATAATATGCTGAAATTAAAATAAATTAAATTAAATTAAAAAAAAAGACCTAAGAAAATTTTAATCATTTTTTTTAAATGAAGGGCAAATTTAGAAAAATACTATTTACAAGCCACTTTCCCCTTTCAAAGTGAAAACATGTCGAGCCCCATGGGGAAGAGGGCACTGTGGTGGACAGGAAGGATTCTATTCTTAACATTTAACTGCCTACTTTATAAAAAGGAATTTCAAGGTCAGGCGCAGTGGCTCACCACTTATAATGCCAGTACTGTGGGAGAAAAAGACTTATTCAGGGGCTCCTAGAGTTAGAACAAAAGTATCTACAAAGTATTTTATTAAAGCTGCACCCGAGAGAGAAGTAAAAGGCAAGGCCAGGTGCACCCCTTCCTTCTGCAGCCCGAGTGTCCCTCTGGGTCAGGGTCTGAGTCTGACAGTCTGGGCTGGACACTCCTTTGCCGTGGGAGTCTGTCCTGCACTGCGGGCTGCCTAGCAGACCATGGTCTATACCCACCAGGTGCCAGCAGCACCTCCTCAGTTTTTTGTTTTGGGTTTATTCCCCCATAGTTTCGATCGTCCAAGCTGCAGTGCAGAGGCGTAACCACAGCTCACTGTAACCTCCAACTCCTGGCCTCAAGCAATCCTCCCACACCAGGCCCCAGTTCTGACCATGTAAAAAATCCCCAGGCATAGCCGGAAATCCGCGGGTGTGGGTGTGGGAGGGGGAAGGTTGAGAATCATGGCTATATGTTCTTTCCTTGAGCTAGAGGGCGCAGGGCAAGCCACAGATCAAAAAGCTGCAAGCTGGAGTGCCCCTACCCCACCCGTTTTCTGCACAAACCCCGCACCCCGTTCAGAGTACATCTTGGGAGAACCTTCCTCCCCTCCCAACACACAGAAAGCTGTCTATTCTCTCTGAAGTCCGCCTGTTCCAGGCCAATGCACTATAGGTCCTACACTGGAAATGTCAACAATCTCTAACCACACTGTAACAAACGTCCGCACACACTCACAGAAGTCCCGGTCACAACAGCCAACGCTCGACCGTATGGGAAATCATCTTCCCTCCCTCCACCCTCACACAAGGCCCCACACTGTCGCTGTCCTCATCTCCAGGCTGGGAAACCTGAGGCAGGAGGCTGAGTATCCGGCTCGGATGACACACCGCACAGAGAAGGGGTCACGGTGAGACCAGGCTCTCCAGAACTGTCCTGATCACATCCCTGAGTTGCAGGAATTTCTGCAAAAAAGAACGCATGTCTTTAAAAAGAGAAAAAAGATGCTGACTAACTCCTCTCCACAGAGGTTAGACCAGCAGCAGCCTCAAGTTTTTCCTGGCCTTCAAAAACAATTACCAACCGGTTTAAGGTTTAATTGTTCCAACCTCAGTGAAATCTGATCCTTCACGGTTTTGCTTATATAGTTAAGCGTCTTTTCACATTCAAGAACCATCCCTAACTTTGATTCCTATGAACTGTTTGTCTACATCCTTTGCCCATTTTTTCCACCTACTTGTTAAATTTTGACCAAATCTTTACCGAAATCAAGGGAGGCCAAGTCTTTTTTCTTTTTTCCAAGAGATGGAGTCTCACTCTGCCACCCAGGCTGGAGTGCAGTGGCATGATCATAGCTCGATATAGCCTCAAACTCCTGGCCACCAGCAATCCTACCTCAGCCTACAGAGTAGCTGGGAGTACAGGTATGCACCACAACCACCTTTTTTTTACCCCCAAGAGACAAGGTCTCACTGTATTGCCCAGGCCGGCCTTTTAACCACTTTGGTATGAGCATCGACTATAGTCGACAGCCACAGATGAAAGCGCACAGCCAAGCATCGACTTTAGCCTATAGCCTAAAGCTTTTACGTTTACAGCTTTTATCTCTGCAGTTGCAGTGTGTACGTTCAGCTAATAAGTTACTACGAATCTGTGACCTCTTAACAAGTCCTTAGTGGGAGTTATAGTTATTTTCCTAAAGCTGCCTGTAAAGTAAAACAAGTTTTCAGTGCTTTAAAGCTTTCCTCATCACACAAGAGCAAAACGGATTCATCGCCAATGCACAGCACAAACTATAGTGCAGACTATGAGGGCCGGCTGTGGGCAAAGTTTCCCAGCCCGTGAGTGCCAGACCGAAGTGGTTAAGCTCCTGGGCTCAAGTCAATTCTCCCACCTCAGCTTCCTGAGTAGCTGGGACTACAGGAACACACCCAGGTCTTAACTGCATGTGCCAATATTCACTATTTCAACATGAGGACGCCATTCGGTGCCAAACGTTGCTAGGGCTGGAAAAATTGGTTAAGTTGACAGTGATGACTGGGTGCAGCGAAAACTCTAAACTAAGTCAGGAAAAAAAAAAAAGAAAGAAAATAAACTAAGTCAGGGAAAGCAAAAGAGTAGGCAACAATGAACTGTGAGGATCAGCAGTGCTGGGGAGGCAAGTGCTCCTGAGAAGGAAAAGCATGTATAAACAGAAACAGGCGTGACAGCAGTCTACAGAGCAGACTGTCACTGGAGTAGGCATGAAAAAGGAATGTGACTAAAAGAGGATCCACTCCAAAAGAAGCTATGTCACCAAACTATGTTAGCCTGTGAATCTGCACTTCCAACAAGCTCCTCCAATAAGCAACACAAACAACCCTCTAGAATGTGAGCCCAGAACTGCCTGTCCACTTACCAGGACGAATTCAGACTAGCCAAGCAAATCAGCCAGACATCACACTGTCACTGCACACGACATACACCAGACACTGTAATCAGAACCAAACTGTACTTGTTCAAGTCCAGACTCACCCAAGGAGAATCCTACATCCAATGCACTGTGCCCAAATGGCCATTGAGATGACCCAAAAGACTGAATGACAAAGCCCAAGCCCCTCAATTCTCTTTGTTACGTTACATTTAAATGGTCCTGCCAACCAGGAAAAGGCTCCTGAAGCTTTGCGCATCCAAGGAGACACGCCACTGCTGACGGAAGCTTCCGCCCTCACAGCACAACTGTCTACTCAAGGGTAAGATTTCAGTTCTTCCCCCAGTCTACAAAGTAACACGCTTCCTCTTCTAAGCTCTATGGGCCAACCCCACTCACCCAGCAAATAAACTCAGATGTGCAGCACCAGGACAAGGGCTGACAGGTGACACACACAAGGCTCCTGGTTCAAACAGCCACGTCTCCACCGTGGCTTGAACCAGGGTACTTCCTAAATTAGCTAGCGTATCTTCTGCAACGACTCCATGAGTGAACTATTACCTACACTTACAAATTTTATTACTAGAACATTCTTAAGGCTGAATTCCAGGAAAAATAAGTCAAAGTTATTTTTATAAAGTCTGAGACTCTCCTTTTGCTATAAGAAAAAGTGCAGGAAAGTCCCAACCAAAGTGCCTACTAACCTCCATTCTGCTCATCACTGAAAAGGCCCTAGAAAGGTCCTTTACAGGTTCCCAAGCCTACTGGCTACCTGCAAAAGCCCACTTTAACTACTTTTAGGCTTTCTCTGACCAAAATTCACACCTCATGGCTAAATACATGGATAGTTAAATACTTGGTATCAACTGCATGCAAACCCATATGCAGGAGATGACATGATTTTTATACTCATGAAGCTCTAGCTACAAAGATAACATCATTGCTACAGAAAATGTAAAACAAATGTAATGAAATATCCAGGGCCACTATTATAGAGGTACCAAATTAACTACCAAAAAACAAACAGAAAAGACTCCTATCAGATAAGGCCTTGAGACTGCCAGTGAGTCAGTTGGTCTCATGGAAGGGGGGAGGGGGGACTGAAACATCACCTCTCCTTTAAACCTGTTATCCAGGCCAGTGAGGCTAGAGTGCTGTGGTGGCCTCATAGCTCACAGCAACCTCAAACTCCTGGGCTCAAGTAAGCCTCCTGCCTCAGCCTCCCAAGTAGCTGGGACTACAGGTACACACCAGGACACCTAGCTAATTTTTGTACTTTTAGTGGAGACAGGGTCTTGGTTGTCCTCAAAGTGGTCTTAAACACCTGAGCTCAAGCAATCCTCCTGCCTGGGCCTCCCAGAGTACTAGAATTATAGGCGCGAGCCACTGGGCCCTGCCCCATCGCCTGTGTTCTTGTCCATAAAACTGTATTTACTATCAGCTTTGAACAGAAATCATACATCAAAGTTTCAGCTATTTGAGGTCTTCCACCACGAGTTAGCTTTAAAAAGCTAAGTTTTTTGCACAGCTCAGTTGGTTCCTTTAAGTTACAAGATTTTGATTTTCATAACTTTCTAAAAGTGAATTTTTAACAGCCACTACTGTGCCCCATGGTCTTAATGAAATATAAGAGAATATACGTACCCAATATGGCTATTACAACACACACATTTGCCTAGGCCTACAGACAACCAGGATTGTATACGTCACAGTCTTCAGATCCAGTATCTTGTCCCACTGGAAGGTCTTCAGAGCAACAATGCAGGGAGCTGTCATCTCCTATAACAATGCCTTATGGAATATCTCCAGAAGGACCTGCCTGAGGCTGTTTTATGGTTAACTTTTTTCTTTAAAGTAGAAGTATACTCTAAAATAATGACTTAAAAAAATAGTAAATACATCAGTAACAGTTTATTAAGTATTATGAACTGTACATATAATTGTATGTTCTATACTTTCATGCAACTGGCAGCACAGTAAGCTTGTTTACACCAGAGTCACTACAAAACAAGACGTCACTAGGCAACAGGAATTTTTCAGTTCCACTATAATCTTACAGTCATTATGTGGCAGATTATCAGAGTCAAGGACCTCAAGTTCAGTATATGGACTTTTATGCTTTTTCTGCTCTATGACCCAAATCTTAGCCATCCACCTAAATAAAGTTAAAGTACCTTAAGTGACTATCTTTCCATGCATGAAGCCATTTTCAAACATCTCTCCATCTAGCATCTAAGAAACTTCTCTACTTGCAAAAAAAAGTCTTCTTCCAAGTCTTTTCACCCACCCAAAAGAAAAAAACCCCACAAAAGCAAATTCCTTTGCTCGAATAAAGGAGACTCAATGCTGAAAACGGAGCTGAAGGGGAAAAAAAGGTCCTTCTTCCAGAAAGCCATTCATTACTGTCCACCCACGGAACACTACTTACACCATATGCAGCGTTAAGTGATGTAAATCAAGAGAGGTCACAGTCAGTAGAAGACATTCCACTATCCTTAGCTTAAAAGCCAGTCAATTAAAATACTCATTACTTCTACAAAATGGTTAATTTTAAATAAAACATTTTTTAAAAAGGAGTTCAAATCATGTGGCACATCAAACTAATGTAGTGCAATACTATTTGCTTAATGGAATGGAGACAGACAGCAAGTTTAAAATGAAATAATAAACGTGGAGAAGTTTCCCAAGTGTCATTTCATTATGTGATGAATTCCCAAACAAAATGTAATTAGGTAGAGAAAAGGAGGAAAAAACCACAGTAGTGAGCTACTATTCCTTATCACACATCACCTACTTATGTTACATTCCTATCCAATATGTCCTCAAATAGTCCTAAAACAAACACAGGAAGTTATTCCCTCTATTACTATCAAAGACCATTCTTTCAACTGGCAGTCACCACCTATTAGGTAGTTACAACCTTGACTAACTCCCTCTCAGCTGCTAAAAAAAAAAAAGTCAAGTAATCAGTCTCCAATGTTAGCAAACTGAAAACTGTAGGTGATACATATTTTTCCAACTTTCCTAAATTCTGGATTCCCTTATTAATCACTGTAGGGTAACCATGACATACATTAATCAGAAAAAACAACTCAAATTCAGTATTTTTTGAGCACTCTGGGTCCTGGACATTGCTATAAGGCACAAAGGAATAAATACTCTCAGATTCAAAGCCCACCTTTGAGGAATATGCCATCTTCCAGGTGGCAGAGGGGATTAAAGATTTACCAATACACAGTTCACAACCATACCAACTAAAGCATGCACATGTCTGCCGGTACAACACGAAACACAACAGTCTTTAAATGTCTTTGGAGGTAAAATGTAGTGGGTTTTTTTTTTTTTTGGGGGGGGGGGGACAGTCTTACTTTGTCTCCCAGGCTACAGTGTAGTAGTGTAATCATAGCTCACTGGAACCTCAAGCACCTGCACTCAAGTGATCCTCCTGCCTCAGGCTCCCAAGAATTTTAAAGGGGACAAAAATCACCTGTTGTCTGAGGAAATCACCCTTCCAAAGAAAAGTGATTCTGCAGCAGAGGTTAAGAATCCTAAAATCCTGGAACATTTTGATATACAAATAGTTCAACAGTATCACAGCCAGAAGCAATGGTCACTTCTTTTTGTTATTTATTTAGAACAGCCAAAAAGTCCTTACAATTTTTGTGTCTGTGAGACAGAGTCTTGCTTTTTTGCCCGGGGCTAGAGTGCCCTGGCATGAGCCTAGCTCACAGCGACCTCAAACTCCTGGGCTTAAGCAATCCTTCTGCCTCAGCCTCCTGAGTAGTTGGGACTACAGGCATGTGCCACCATGCCTGGCTAATTTTTTCCATATATTTTTAGTTGTCCAGCTAATTTCTTTCTATTTTTAGTAGAGACGGGGTCTTGCTCTTCCTGGTCTCAAACTCCTGACCTCTAGTGATCTTCCCACCTCAGCCTCCCAGAGTGCTAGGATTTCAGGCGTTGAGCCACCACACCTGGCCACAAATTTTAAATAGGGTAACAATTTTAAGGGCAACTCAAGCTACAGCCAGATACGGTATGGCTTTTGAAATAAGGTGTGAGGGACATTAAAATACTTTCTCCCCTTTGATCAATACTGTAATATTTGTATTTCCAGAAATTAATCTTCCCCACCTTAAAAGGTGTCTCTTAAATTTACTTCTCATATAAGATGTCTCCAATAACATGACAGGTTTTAACTATGATTTTGTATTTCCATCCAAAAATACAAAGTTTGACAAAACACTTTACTAACACAACAGCATCAACTTTTTACTAAATCATTTTCTCCAGCTTTGCTGTATCACTGTCTTTCCATTCCGAAATTATCATTTCTAACATATTCTTATTTTTGCCAACTTCATTTTTCTTCTCATTAATCTTGTTTCCTTCCACTCTGAAGTTCTCAAATTCTATTCATCAAGGAGGAACTATATAGCATTTGTTAAATCTTGCAGCCCAGGCCCATTCTAACTTGCCAAGGCCATGGTACACGCCTCTCACCACTAGGTGGTGTCCTGGGCAAATATAAACCAAACCAGATTTTTAACACAATTATTTCCAAGTGGGGAGGGGGAAGGATTTTTTTAAATCCCATTGAAACATCAACTAACAAATATAAAGGCTGATTATATTCTCTAACTTGTTATCAACAGGCATCAGATGTGATTTAAAAGTGTTTCATGTGTAAGCATTAAACAACAGAAGTTGACCTTCACACAAGAGCAACAGTAAAGTGTCATACGTGTGCCCTCTTACCGGCTATACTCAATGGAAAAAACAAGTAATGTTGTGACATATTCAGGAAAATTAAAAAATAATTTACCAAGTTTTGAAGTGCCTTGTTTACAAATGTTAAAAAAGCAAAAGACCACCCCTTCTCCAAACCTGGTTTTTGAGTTACCCAGGTTGAAAACTGTTGACTGTGGTGGTGGATGGATGCAATTGTTTGTTTGAAACTACTCAAAACACAGTTAAATTCAAGGTAAAATAGTTTTACCCTTCTTTCTACCACTCAAAAATAATGGTTTTGCTTACAAAGGAAAGCTGTTGTATGACACCTAGTAGCAGGTATCACACTGTAATTCCACATCCACAACTTAGTCTTTACAGTATTAAATACTTCCCCCATCCCATCCTCCAGAGAAGTCTGTCCTGCAGCCATAAATATCTCCCAAATCTAACACTCAGAAACAAATGCATTTTAAAACACTCATAGCTTTGAATGCAGGGTGCCGAACTCATCGGGAATTCCTTAAAAGCTCTGAAATCCCCACCATTCTCATCCTCCACAGTTACCACACTTAACTACGGCTTCTTCAAAAACCAAATTGCAAATTTCAAAAACCAAAATCACCTCTTTCGCTCCCACTTCCTGTCATGGCATCCACACCTGCAAACTACTCAAAGAAATTTACCCCCCAAGTTTCAATGTTCTGAATAACCCAGAAAGTCCGCAGCTCATTAAAGTGTGTACATGGAGTACTCATCACTGTAACACAGGGTATACAACCCCGACCCCTCGGAGCTTAAGGCTCTCAGTTGTGGAAACAAGAAAAGCCTGGATTAAACCTCCCCAGAGACAGTAAGGGAGCGCGGGGGGTGGGCGGGGAGGCACACATGCACATAATCCCTTCCACAAACTATCGTTTTGATACATAAAATTATTAGGGAAAAATGTGATTGAACATGAACAAGCAGCAACCAAGTTCAAACAGTGTGTTCACCTTTCCTTTTTTGATCACTCACTTTTCTACTAAATCAATCAGCTGACAAACGCTACTCATAGAATCTTGCTAGAAATGCACAATTCAAATAAAAACGCAGAAAAACAGCAAAAGGCGCTGCTCGGCCTACTCTTCTCCCAGACCTTCCGCAGCCTGCGGCTTCATGGGCAACCTCCCTCGGGTGGCGGCAGGCACGGTCCTTGTGCTCGGGCCATTTCCTCCCCGACAGTTCCTGTGAAAAAGTTGCTAGCGAAGTTCACACAACCTGGCTACCAACCCGTCCTGGAAGGCGCTACCCCCAAAACCTTTTCGGAGTCAGTATGAGGTCGGCATTTTGCACGCCCCGTTGTCAACTTCCTTTCCTTAGCTGGCGAAGGGTTTATATAAGCTTAAGTTACATAAACTTTAGTCACGTAAGTTACAGTTCAAATCCTCCGAAGTGAAACAAGGGAAACAACAGCCTTCCCACGTAAGACCAAAGTCAGTCTTCCAGTCACCCAACTGCTCAAGAGCCGGCCGAGAATTCCTCCAACAGGGCCCTGGCGTCCCCGCCGCCCGCCGGCCGGCCGGCCCGCCTCCCTCCATGCTCGGAAGCACGGCGCACTCCGCGAGGGCCTCACGCTGCGAGCCCCCAGGGATTCTGGTTTCGGAGCCCACCACGCGGGCTCTAAGCAGCGACAAAACACCAAGCCGCCCGGCCCCCGGCCCCGCTAGGCCGCCCGGGCGCGGGCCCCACCCCCAACGGCCGCGGAGCCGGCCCGGCGCGGGCAGGGGGGCGGGAGGAGGACAGAGACGCCGGCCGACTCCGGCCCGGGCCGCCCCGCAGACCCGCGCCCGCGCCCGCGCCCTGCCCAGCCCGCCGCCGCCCGCGCCCGGGCCCGGCCGGAGACCCAGGTCACCCCACCGCCGCGACCCGGGCCCCGGGTCAGGTCCGGCGCCCGCCGGGCCCCGCACGCGACCTTCGTCCAGCCTCCCCGCTGCCCGCGGCGGCGCCTCACCGAGGACGCGGGAGGCCGGCGGCAGGAAGCAGGGAGGGGGCGGCGGCCCGGGGGGATCCTCTCGGTGCTGGCTCGGCTGTGCTGGTGGCGGCTGCGGCTCCTCGCGCTTTCCTTTCTCTCCTTTCTCCAACAACAAACAGGAAGTACGTCAGCCGGCGGCGTCGACTTCCGCCCTGTCCCGACGCCGCGCATGCGCGGGCGCCGCTGCCCCCCACGCCGGGCCG